>QGMK01000210.1:0-34381 GCA_007825345.1 Lachnellula suecica
CAAACGCCCCATGATCGAGAAAGTCTCTTGACCTCTTTCTTGTGGTGCACCGTACTCTCCACCTTTCTTCACACTCTTGTTCCCCTCCGTTTCCAGCCGCAGCATCAAAGTCTTAAGGTCGACACCACACATCACACACGCTCGCGCCTTCTCGACTATTCGTACTTTACTCGTGCCAACCGCCACCATGCCTACGAAGACTCGGGCCAAAGCAGCTGCTCGCCGTGGCCCTCGCACTCAGCCTCAGCCTGTCCTTCGGCCAACGAGCGAGACCGTCCTCACACATGAGCTCAGCTTTGAACTCGTGAGAACCGTCGTCACCGTCACTGTAAGCCTTCCCTACGTTCTACTCTGGCAGATTAACTTACCTTTATCTCCCCAGATCAGTGATATTGTTTGGCGTCGGTTCGTCTTCCTGTTTCCCGTCATTCACTTTTAAGCTGATCCCAACCATAGAGGTATTCTTCCCAGTGCTTATAAGTATGATCTTCGCGCGTACGACCCCGCCGACCCAACATGTGCCAAGTATGACGACTTCATCGACCCCAAGGGCACACACGGTAGTGGCTACGAACCATCTGAGTATGCTTTCAATTTCAAAGTTCTGGCTCGTAACCAGCATGGAGCCGCCGATAAGATCCTCGATTGGCTTGTAAGTTGACTTCGTGGGCACTTGAAGAGACTAGACTAACCACCGTCAGGAAATCGGAGTCAAGGACGCCCTCGAACAGAGATGCCTGGAAAAGCTCGAGCTCACTTTTCACTCTGATGATGGACAACCCATATCAGATGCGAACCTCAAAGAGTCTTATGCAATGGTCTTTGCCTATGAAGATGGGAGCGTCGCTAGCATCACCACCGAAAGCAATACAAACGAGCCTAGCAATCTCCAGATTGCCAAGACTCATGCTCAAGAACTTCTTACAAACGTTGATTACCAGATGTCCAAGTTCTCTCGATACAGCCTCGAGAGTTTACCGAGTAAGTTGAACATACCTCTGCTCTTGGAAGCTTGTTTGACTTGTATAATAGACCGAATCCGAATCAACATGAATATGATGTTCAACGACAACTGCGCCCCCGACTATCAACCAAAAGGATTTTGTCCAAGTAAATACCCAAGTAAAAGATTGGCAAATCTGGGCCTTAGGTCTGATATCTTCTCGTTGCGAACACCATTTCATGGGTAATCCACCTCGACTATGTGCAAGAGTAGCAGGCTAACATTAGAAGATTGTCCGTACATTTGCATGAAGACATTGCTTCCCAGAGTCTAGCGAGCCCCATCGCTTCTCAGCACATTGGCTTACCGCAACTACTCACCCAAGCTGATTCCATGGAAGGCAAGGGCATGGAGGTTCCAAGTGACGCACATGAAGACAGTACCAGAACGATGTCATTTGAATCTCCCAAGTTCTCCAACCCTGCCCCGACACAAGGAGAAGGCACACAACAGGAGGTTATGAGTATGCTTGGTAGGATTGTAAGTGCCTCGCGGAATTCCTTTACAAGTCTCAAAACCTAACTTTCTCAGGGGTCGTCAAGAGATCCAGAGGCAGACACTCAAGACACGATGGTGTTCCCAGGTCCGTTAGAACGTAGTCTCAAGACACTTTCCACAGCGTCCAGAGTCCCGATTCACTTGCAAGCTACCAACCGTCTCCGACGCTACGCCGAAGGTGTTGGTAAGAGAATTGACAAAGCTCCAATGCAACACCGACATGCGCCAGTTGGCGAACTTCTTACGGGAAGCGGTGTTAATTGCGAATGCGGCGTAGGAAACGATACGGATGAAGATAACTTGGTAAACTTTCCTAGCATCTCAAACAGAAGGAAAAAATCTGACCGAGCAGTTGAAATGTAACATTTGTGGCAGCTGCCAGCATAAGCAATGCTACGGATACGACGATAGGCAGGCTGAGGTCATGGAGACAGTCTGTTACACTTGCTTGCTTGGTGACCAGCCAAAAAAGCTCTCAGAGATGAAATCCCTCTGCCTCTTGAGGCGAGTCCTCTGCTATCTTCACGGCAAGGAAGAAGAGTCCATCCAACAAATCGCTTGGAACCTTGGTATGCATATATTCCTCGTTTGTCGACGATTTCACTGACTCTCCCAAGGCCGAGACATCGAGACAACCAAGAGCATCCTAGAGAAGCTAAAGGGTCATGTTCAGAGCAATCAAAAGTCAAAGGGAAAGAGCAGCCAGCAGAAGAATGCCATATATACTCTTGTGGGCAACCAAGACACGCTTCGTCGAGAGTTTTTTAACCCTGATCTCCACATTGAAACATATGTAAGCATTGCAGCGAGGCCATTTGATAGCAGCTCAACTGATGACCTTGTAGATCAATCAATCAAACACCCCAGTTGGCGAGATATTGACACCTGCTCCAACATTTGATGTTGGTTTGAGGGGACCTCCTCCAAACAAAGGCCGCCTGTCGCAGACAGTGAAGTCAATGCAGAGAGATGTTCCTTCGGAGGGTAGCAGCACACAGGGAACCCCAAGTCCACTGCCTGATAGAAGACAGCCAAGCTTCGACCCCAGCACTTCTGTTCCCTCCCAAGTCACCCCTTCGTCAGCTCCAAGTTCTCGCTTCCGCATACCAAAGCGAGCTGTCGCTGCGCTGGAAAACAGCGAACCGAAACGAATTAAGGTCAAGCAGTATGCGACTCAGAGCCCACGCATAGTTGAACGCGATGGCCCGGTGTACCGGTACTAATGGCAGAACCATCTATCCGTGGAAGCTATTTGTTTGCAAGCAGGGGGGGATATGCGCCAATGTAACAAGACACTGTGAGAGATAGCTCAGTATATTTGCTGTGCTGGGAGCTTTTGCAGGACTGGGGATGGATCCATGATACAGTGGCTATAAAGTTACAATTTTGGTACATTTATGTAGGTCATTGGTGCTAGATTGAGGTTGCTGGAATTATAGGAGATGGAGCAGAACCGAGTTGCTAGCTTCTGATATTTTACGTAGCTCTTGTATTCACTTCATTACACGGATCCATCAAATACGTACAGATCTTGAGTTCGGGACGGCACACGAGCGTGGTTTTGTGCCTCTGATGCACAGTGAATCCTAAGAATGCAATCCTGACTCTAACCCTTCAGAATTCCATGAAGAAAGGCAGGCGGTATCAGATCCTTCCGAGCGTGAGGTGTCCCGCCATACACATCAATAATCCTCGGGAAAGGTGCCCACCATAACATTTCATACTGTATAGCTTGAGCCTTGGACGAGCCCAAATACGTATCAAACTCAAAGTTGAGATTTTTTTTCAGCTTGCAAGTTGCAGCGATGCCGATTCGCGGATTAACATGGGGCATTCTCGGAAGAGAGCGAGAACTTTGCAACGATTGGTGTCTGATGCAACTCCGTCTGGAAGTTCGCATCATGTGGTTGCGTGGTGCCGTCCAATTGAAGAGGCTAGTAATTTCCACAGACTTGAAACCCGGTGACCCTAGTCAGGTACGAGGGGCGTCAAATGAATGAAGCATTTTTCTTGGATCGATTTATCATATGCGAGTCATTGTTGCTTTTTAGTTCTGGCTTTACCTGGAGATACTTGAGCATTTTGGGGAACGATTTTCGTCAATAGAAAAAGGTTTGTAAAGGGCTTAAAAGTCGGGAAATTTGGAGGCGCTCGGAGTTAGGAAAGGGGTTGGGAACTCGGCTTCTGCCGTGATGCATGCGCTTTCACGATTCAGGCATAATCCCCAAGGCTGGGAGGCCAAACGTCCAGCACAAAACAAGCCCCGCGAACGACGCAAGCTCAAGGGGGGGGGGCGTGCCCGAGGTTAAATTAGAGATGCCGCCGTGGGAAAGCTGCATTCCCGTTTTCAGACGATGCATGAGCTGCGTGCGGAGGTTGGGTTTGAAGCAGGTACGGTGCAGACGGTGCAGTAGCCACATGCAGTTGGAGGAGTGTACATGAATATGATATCTACTTTTGTATGTAATGCAAATACCGAGAGCCATATCGGCCAGGGTTGCGGCAATGATACCTTTTAATCTTGGGGCCATGTACAGGCCACACACACAACAGGCATTCCCTCGCGGTGCAACGTCGAAACGCTGCTGGACCAACGTATCGGACCTTTTTTAACTCCTCCCGCCGCGGCCAGTTCTTGCTCGGCCTAGTCCGCTGAAAGTTTGCATTGACGCGCACCGTCTAAAGCAGTAAAGCCAGATTTCTTGCGCGTGCAAGCAAGACCCCGATCTGCAATCCTTGACCCCTGGTTAGCTGCCGACGCGGATGGCGTGGAAATGATTAATGATTTCCGCTAACGAAAGTAGTCAGGGCAGGGGCGGCTCATGGGTGTAGGGGACTTGGTATTGTCCAATTGAGATTGCTTTCTAGCACCGCCATTGCTCCTTCTAGAAAGATGAAATTGTACGCTCGACCGCCTTTTGATTCGTACTATACTTTCTTCTGTTCCGTTTTTCTATTATCTACCCTGCGTTGTCCTGTTCGAGGTGTTGACAAAGGCCTTGTGAAATCGAAGGAATCTCATACCCAGGGACCGAAGGCCGTCTTCTTGAAACATCACCGTCACCTGCCTTTCTCGACCCCGCTGTGTCTGGTCGAGGGCGGAGAACCTATGCACGAGACAATCCCCCGCGTAATCCGATAATTACAATGTCTCAGTGACCAGGTCGAACATTGTAGGGTCAGTCATATCTGCGTCCTCTACCTGAACAAGTCTCAACCTGCAGTCAGCAACCAAAGCCGATTGTGCAATTGGCATCTTCTTTGAAGAATCGCTTTTCGAAAGCCACACCCGGCGGCGTGAAACTCCCAGAAACGATGGGTCGTACCTCGAAATTCTCGTTTCCAATACCGGGTCGGAAACACTCGTCAAGTAAAAAAGCGTCGGAGAAGCCACCGAGGATTTCGACACAGAATCTCTCGAAAGCGCAAAGAATACTAGGTACCGAGAACGATCTCAATATTGACTCGCCGGTACAAGACGAATATCAACATGGATTCCCCAGCCCCAAACCCAGCCGCATGAGCATTGCTATCTCGGAGTCGACGAATGAAAGTGGGAGTGTTTATGGATCACAATCTGAACATTGGGATAACGAATCTGGGGTATTTCCACGGCATCAACATCAACACTTGCGGGGAAAGGCGTCGTCTACGATACTCGGGCAGCGATATGGCGACGATAGCGCAACGAACGTATCAAGTGAAATACTACAGCATGAAAAATCATCATCAACATTGAGGTCTCACTATGATCGCCAAAAATCTCCTCTCTCAATATCTCAGCAAACCTCAGAATCTTCGACACGAGACCTGGCATTAAGGAAAGGCTTTCCGCCAGTCATTCAGAGAAGCCCTTTACTGCAGATAGATTCGGTGGATCCATTTGACAAGCATATCTTAAAAGGCAAAGTCAACACCGAGGAGAGTCGTTACCACGGAGCTTTTCCCCGAGACACTGGATTTCGAAAGAAGCCTGCCAAATTAGACTTATCGATGCTATTCCCGAAGTCAATGAAGCGTGGGAGCAAATCGTCCGATGCAGACTCTCCATCCTCGCTTTCTACGAATACTTCCCGAGCCACACTGCCCGATAAATTGGTTCAGCGAAGTGTTAATAAAGTACCCTCAAGAGAATCGCTCCAGTCTAAGCAAAGCGCCCGTTCCAGCCGTTCTCATGATCCAAATAAACGTACTTCGGCTCTGACTAGCGGAACTCTATATCACTTGTACGACCATTATGAGCAGATGCCCGTGCCTTCTCCCCACATGGACCAGATTCCCGAGTCCAAGGTCCTCCACCGCACTGCATCAAAGACCCGAGACAACGGCAAGTATTCCAAGCACGAGTCATCCGCGAGACATTCAAAGGACCGGGACGTCAGCCAAACCCCCATTGTACGGGAACCTTTTTCCTGGAAAAATGTCAGGTCAAGTATGCTGCCTACACACCATGAAAGCTTGAACATAATGCCTCCACGTCATGAAGCCTCGAGTGCTACCAGCATTTCCAGTCGCAATACGAAGGCGTCCAAGGCCTCTCGGAATACCACGGGGAGTGGGCGTCCGGGGAGTGCAATCTCGAGTATCGACCTGAAGTTGAATAGTGTGTTGTCATTATCATCGGATTCTGAAGGTGACAATTTGGAAGACGATATCAAATCACCTACGATGTCATCGAAGAGCAAGGCCTCTAGGTCATCGAGCAAAAGTAATAGTAATCAACGGCCTTCAATAGAACAGTCCGGTGGATTGACGCCAAGAAGCCATAGTTCAAGAAATAGTGCAAGAAAGACTACAGGCCAGGAGAGTCATTTCAGGAGTATTCCCGAAGCATCCTCCACGGATTCTCAATATGATCGCAAACCAACTAGAGACAACCCTTTCCGGCAACCTGATTACCGAAAGGAACCCAAGCCATCAACCCAGAAGGAGAAGCGGCCCTCGAGAAATTCATCCGTCGTGTCCCCAAGATCTTTACAACCTACGCCACCCCTATCACCTAGTTCCATTGAAATGGCAGATGGGTCTGGTAAGAACAGTAGGCTCATGGCTGTGACGGAGCAAGAAGAGGCGCTGTTAGCAGCTCTACGGCAAAAGAGAGCTCGCATGCAAGAGGAGATTATCATGGAGCATGAAATACGCAAGTCTCCGCCTCAAATCCCAGACAAAAGCAGGTCAAGGCATCCAGGATCACCTTTTATGGGCACTGTGCACGGCAGTGAGCGCCAAAATGTGTTACTATATCTGGACACTCCTCTTGCCGAATCTCACCAGATCGATATGGCAGAACCGTCTCCTGACTTGAGCGACTTCCTGAGTTATGGGTCTGATGACGATTCAACACCCCGATCGAGCTGGTTGCCTCATCCCGAAAGAAATCGAGCGAGACCAGACTCGACTGCAAGACCAAGACCCCTCAAACTCTCACCCATCACGCCGCCATCTGCAGCTCGAATCAGCGCCGTTGGTTCCCCTGGTTTCTTGGATACCTCGCGACTGGACCCGGCCCCTGGGCCAAGGAAGCGGAACACTGGTGTGAGGTTCGCCGAGGAACCAAAATTCGCGGGCCGAGACTTTGATACTGATACGGATGTAATTTGGGGAATGTGATGATTGATAAAGGAGATGATATGCCACCTAATGTGTTATTCCATTTGTACGAATTTTCTTTGTCGGTAATAGGTCATACAGCGTACAGCTACATATATATACCCAGACTCCAGCATATTTTCTGGCATTTTTAGGGCTGCATGGGATTCTAGGGGCGCGGGTTTGATGGGAGATGAGTAGATGAGGAGATGAGATCAGACGACGATACGTATATTTAATAGAAATTCAACTCACTTGCTCGAGGACCTACTTGTCTTCATGACCTCGACTTCACCTTGGGTACAGCGTATAAACCAAGACCAAAATCTAGACCACGTCCGAGCAAAAGAAATTTAGGTTGTGGCGTCCCTGACCGCCCCGAAGGAACTTTCACCATGACGGATCGCCAGCAACGGGAAAAATCATCTGTGCCATCTGATGCCTTGACAGATATCCGTCTCGTTAATCAATCTGCCTAGTCCGACTGCCAAACGCTTAGCTTTGGCTTTCGGTCTGTGGCATTGGTCCACGTTGGTGGAGGTGCTGCAAGAGCAACATGTGATATGAAACGGCTTTAAAAAAGAATGGATCGCGATCACGAGCCCTGTTTCGAGGCGGTGGGCTCTGTTTTAAAGCAGAAAGAGATTTTGCTTTCTCTGAGGGATAATTGCTGGGACAGAGTGAGAGATTCGAATTTGGAGTTAATCCGTGATCATTGTATGACTCCTTTTCCAGGGATACTGCGTTGTACAAGCTTCAGACCTCAGCCGGCTTGGGATCAAGATCTGTATTTTTTCAGGGATGCCGAAGCCCTAGGACGCTGACCCCCTATTGATTGGACGTTGACGAGCACAGCACAGCGCAGCAGCCCGAACCCCATACTGCACTGACCGAGCGCGAACAAATCCTTGGGCCTGGGTCTAGCTAAAATAGAACAAACCTGCGAACGAACACCACCACCACGACCAACTGCTAGACATTTCATTCTCCTATTTCCAAACCGCCGGCCTGCACACAGGGCAACTCTTATTACCTAGCTTCCATTGCACGCTCCTTTGTTCCTCCTCTCCGACGACGAATAGCTTTTCGCGGCCGCATTGCACTTGCTGACGGCGCCCCTCGAGAGCAACTACGACATCGACCTGGGAAAGTCCCGCAGAGGGCATAGGGGCACAATGGGGATGGGCGACGCGCCGTCCAAGGCGCCCACCATCATGGGCGTGCCAATGAAGCATGTATCTCTTATTACAGTACGAACATCGCGAGATATCTGCGAGTTGGAAATGTGCTAATCTTCACGCAGCTCACATTTCAGAATTCAGCACTCATACTTGTTAGTAGCCATCTTACATCATAAGCTTCAAGCAAGCAGGACGTGGGCATGGGTTGTTGACACAATGGTAGATAATGCATTACTCGCGGATAATGCCCCAGGGCGGCCATCGGTATTTCACCTCGACGGCGGTGTTCCTGAACGAGGTCCTCAAGCTGTCCCTCTCCTTAACAATCGCCATGTACGACATATCCCGCACACTGCCTCCCTCCACACCGGCGACGGTCCTTTTCGAACAGCTATACATGTCAATCTTTTCCGGCGACGGGTGGAAGCTTGCGGTTCCAGCGGCGCTCTATACGCTCCAGAACTCGCTGCAATACGTTGCAGTCAGCAACTTGGACGCTGTGCATTTCCAGGTTCTTTATCAGCTGAAGGTAGGCTTCCTAGCATGCGGGGATTGTGATTGGGTTGCGGGTACTGATTGTCTTCTAGATTCTTACAACGGCGGTCTTCAGTGTTACAATGCTCGGCAGGGCACTCTCGTCCAAAAGGTGGATGGCGCTTATACTGCTTACAATCGGCGTTGCAATTGTGCAGATACCCACATCCGACTCCACAGCCCAGGACGCCAATTCTCGCTTCTACTTCCCTCGGTCTTTCCATGAGTTGGGACAGTTGGGCGGTGGGGCCGTGGAGGTAGCGAGGGAGTTGACGAAGCGTGGGGTGGAGCAGCTGTCTGAGGGTCTTACGAAGCGTTCGGCGACATATGAGGGGATTCAAGAGGACATGGGGATGCTTAAGCCAATCATGAATTACTCGATTGGGCTGACTGCGGTCTTGGTTGCAGCGTTAATCTCTGGGTTGACCGGCGTATACTTTGAGAAGGTGCTGAAGGAGAGCACGAACCACGTCACAGTCTGGACCCGGAACATACAGCTTTCGTTCTACTCGCTCTTCCCAGCCTTGATCATTGGCGTTATTTTCAAGGATGGAGAGGAGATTGCGAAGGAGGGCTTTTTCGTGGGGTATAACAGCGTGGTATGGACTGCAGTTGTGTTCCAGGCTGTAGGGGGCGTGTTGGTTGCGATGTGCATCAACTATGCGGACAACATCGCCAAGAACTTCGCAACCTCGATTTCCATTATCCTTAGCTTTCTCTTCAGCGTCTGGTTCTTTGACTTCCAAGTCACACTAAACGTAAGTCTGAAAATACCTCAACCCTGTAGCTATGCTGACACTCTGCAGTTTATCGTAGGCACAGCAATCGTCATATTCGCAACATACCTCTACAACGGGCCGGAACGGAATCGAAACCGCCCCCCTCCTATCAATATTGCAAGCTACGAGAAAATAACCATCGATAACGGCCTAACGCCGAGGTTCGAAGAAGACAGGTCGAGAATGACCTTAGATCCGTTGGAAAACATCAAGAGCGCAGGTCTCTCCACATCCAGACCTTCCTCGCCAATGAGACACCACTCGCGAGTAGGCTCCTCGCGGGGCAAAATAAAGAGAACCGAGTGAACATAGAAAGGCGGAATGTATAAAATCACATGGGCAGGGAAGGAGCAAAAGGGAGGCATGCCGAGAGAGGCACATATTTGGGTGATCGAAGGGTGGCATACCAGGATGAGAACATTGAGGGCGTTGGCGTTTTTTATAGTGCGGCGTTTGGCTGGACTCCGTTCAGCAATTTTCTGGCCGGTGGATATAAAAAGGGCATCTGCATTAGCTGGCTGGCAAGCTGTGGTGTGTAAGTAGAGGAAAGGGTTTGAATCTCTATTGCGTGTACAAAATTGTGTTTCAAGTCTCTTTGATGATTAGATTTGGTCTATGTTAAGTGCGCTCGATTGAGCTCTCTCGGTCAGGAGTTCAGGGGGTTGTCACGTGCTTTGCTTTCGACTTCTCGACGGAACTTTTGGAACCGATGGCTTCCCCATTCACTCCCATAATTTTCGGGATCTTATTGAGACGAGAACCTTTACTATCCTCTGAACGTTCTCTGTGGATTTGGCGCTCTGCGTCTCCTACCTTCAATTTCATCCGCCACTGATTGTTGCTCCGTCTTTCTACTGACCGTCCCTTCCCTATCTTCTTCACAATCCATCATTACATCTATGATCCCATCAGTATCCAGCTATCCCGCCCTTCAAGATGGGCCACAGGGGTGTGGACCGTCATCTTCAGCGGATCATGGGTCAAGCCGCTGGCTTCCCTGAGGAAGACCAACATCCTCAAAGCTTCAATCTAGAGCCTGCAGAGCCTCGCAGCAATGAATGGAGCTTTGGGCCCGGACCAAGACCTACATCGCAGGAGGCTTCGATGTACGATGAAACTGGTAAGCCTTCCCATTTGTACGTCTAAGCATTGCTAACTCAATGGCCCCTCTCAGCCCGACCATCCTTTGACTCCCCGCGACTATCATTACCAGCACCCTATGCAGGCCCTTCTCGGCTATCGATGGCCCCTCGAGGGCTGTATAGTCAACCGCAGCCGGAGAGAGAACCCAGAGTCATTAATAACGCCGATAATCACTTCAGATTCGCGCAGAATTTGCGTCAGGGAGTGCCTCTCAATCAGCAGTCACCACAGCGGCCAGCTATCAATCAACAAGCTGATCCAATCTCCCGCCTAGCCAATGCAATGCTCCTACCAAGACAGATCCAGCCGGCGAATTCAAACCCAGAGCCGCGGAACTTCTTTCAGCCTGCGCAGACGAGATTGCCGAATCCGTTGCAGCCTCAGAAGCAACAAATTACGCCTCCTTTCAACTTGAGTAAGTATTGTACCTCACTTACCTGCATTATTTTGCTGCTCTGTGGATGATTACTGATCTATACAGGCGGCTTCATTCATACCCCGGAGGATTTACAGGCCACCAAACCTTCGTCTTCGCCGTTTGGACAAGCCTCCAGTCCGACTGCCAGAGTCAGCCTTCGTCGAGCATCAAATCGAGCAGCTCATCCAGCCCGCAATGTCTCCGTCGCTCAAGAAGAGTTCGATGAATATGCCGACGAACCTCAAACTCCTCGGCATCAGATAGTCCCACAAATACAACGGAATGTACAGGCTCATACCCCGCATACAACGTATGGAAACCAGAATGTTTCGCAAGACAAGAGTACACCAAGAACTTTGGCCTTGGCTCATGCACCTCCAATAGCACATGGAATCCAGCTTGTATCACCCCACGAACTGCCTGACAGAGTCCGTCAAGTGTTTCCATTTCAACTGTTCAATGCAGTCCAGTCAAAATGCTTCACACCAATCTACAAAACCAACGACAATATTGTCGTCTCATCTCCTACAGGTAGTGGAAAGACTGCTCTCTTGGAATTGGCTATCTGCAGAGCTGTGGAGGGCCATGGATCTGGGCAATTTAAGATTGTGTATCAAGCACCAACAAAGTCTCTCTGCTCCGAGAGAATGAGAGATTGGAACAAGAAGTTCAGCCATCTGAATCTTCCCTGTGCCGAGTTGACAGGAGACACAAGTCAGGCTGAAATGGCCAGAGTACGAGCTGCCTCAATCATCGTTACCACGCCAGAAAAATGGGATAGCATCACCCGGAAGTGGTCCGATCACCACAAACTTGTTCAGATGGTGAAGCTTTTTCTGATTGACGAGGTCCATATCTTGAAGGATCCTCGAGGTGGAACTCTTGAAGCCGTGGTCTCTCGCATGAAATCAATGGGTGCAGACGTTCGTTTCGTGGCACTCAGCGCCACTGTCCCGAACTCTCACGACATCGCATTATGGCTAGGCCTGGATCATACGAACCACCAGCTTCCAGCCCATCGTGAAACATTTGGCGAGAGTTTTAGGCCGGTTAAGCTGCAAAAGCATGTGTACGGATTCGACGGCGGCTTCAACGACTTTGCATTCGAGAAGGTACTGGACGGAAAGCTACCTAACCTAATCAAGAAGCACACGCACAAGAAGCCAATCATGGTGTTCTGCTTCACTCGAAAGTCATGTGAGAATACAGCTGTTCTACTTGCAAACTGGTGGACTGCCCAGAGAACCGTTGATAGGGCGTGGCCTATTCCAAAGCGGCGTACTGTAGTAGGTAGTAAGGAGCTGCAAGATCTCGTCGGAGTCGGCGTTGCTTTTCATCACGCTGGTCTTGATATCGAGGATCGCCATTCTATTGAAGCATCTTTTCTGGAAGGAAACATCAGTGTTATCTGCTGCACTTCTACATTGGCCGTGGGAGTCAATCTACCATGTCATCTTGTTGTCCTCAAAGGTACTGTTGGGTTCCAAGGAGGTATTCCCACTGAATACTCGGATCTCGAAGTAATGCAGATGCTTGGACGAGCTGGAAGACCTCAATTTGATGACAGCGCAGTAGCCATCATCATGACGAAAAATGAAACCCAACAGAGATACGAGAAGATGATCTCGGGTCAAGACATTCTTGAAAGCACACTCCATCTCAATTTGATCGAGCACCTGAACTCAGAGATTGGTCTCGGTACTGTCAACAGTCTGTACAAGGCGAAGACATGGCTTGGCGGGACATTTCTTGCTGTTCGTATGAGACAAAACCCGGACTATTACAAGATTGATGGAATTGCTCCTGGTGGAGATACCGACAAGCGTCTCGAGCAGGTTTGTGAGAGGGATATCAACCTTCTGCAAGAACATGAACTTGTCACTACCGGCGAACGAATCAGCTGCACTGAATATGGCCAGGCTATGTCTCGTTATATGGTGAACTTTACCACGATGAAACTACTGTTGAGCATACCAAAGCATGCGAAGACCAGGGAAATCGTAAGTGTAACATTCCTGCCCAATGGCCCCAGAGCTAACATTTCGGAGCTCCATACTATCTGCCAGGCAACCGAATTTGAGGATATGCGAACAAAACCCAAGGAGAGAGCCTGCCTTCGAGAATACAACAAATCCTCTTTCATCAAATTTCCGATTAAAGAGACCATTACTACGGCAGCTCACAAAATCTCGTTACTGATTCAGGCCCAACTTGGTGGCGTGGAACACCCAACAGACAATAAAGAGTTTGGTGTCTTGAGAAGACAGTTCGCCACGGAGAAAAGCGTAATATTCGAGCGCATCCAACGTCTAATTCGGTGCATTGTCGACTGCAAAGCGTTCGACTGCGATGGAATTGCCACCCGGAATGCGCTTGATCTGGCCCGGAGCTTTTCGGCAGGGTATTGGGAGAATTCAAACTTGCAGCTGAGGCAAATCCCCCAGATTGGACCGGCGGCGGTCAAGAAGCTTGTCGGCAACAATATCAACAGTGTTGAAAAGTTATCAGGTCTTGACACGGCAACTATCGAGCGATATATGAGCAAAAATCCTCCCTTTGGAAAGAAGATGAAAGACTCACTGGTGGGGTTCCCGCGTTTGACTCTTGTGTCTCAAATCGTTGGGAGAGCTGCTACGAAAGTTGGTCAGAAACCAAAGGTCAACATCAAGGTCATACTTGGCTTCGCGAATGCCGCGGTTACAGTTTGGGAGCGTCGGAAACCATCGTTGACTTTTATGGCTGAGACAACTGATGGGGCTCTCGTTCATTTCTGGCGAGGAAACGTCCAGAAGTTGGAGAAAGGCTACGAGCTCAAGTTTATGGTCGAGCTCTCAGGTCCAGCTGAGGAGATCAAATGCTGGGTTGCCTGCGATGACATTGTGGGGACCATCCAGTTCAACGTGCTCACATCTAACATTCCTGCATCTGATTTTCCAGCCGTTCGCAAGGAGATCATCCCCCAGAAGAAACAACCAACCAAGAGAACGTTCAGCGATGATGAATTCGGCGACGAGATTGACGACGAAGATCTACTAGCGGCTACGAATCCTATCATTGTGAAGAAGCCTGACAGCGACTACGGCTCAGACACTTTTGTAGATGTTGATGATTACGATCATACACCTGTAGGTCCAGTTGCAAAGACCACGACTTGGACCACATCAGTGCAGATGGCTAACGGCAAATGGACTTGCAATCATGCATGCAACGACCTAAAGCCCTTAAAGACTACAGGGAATCCTTGCAAGCACAAGTGCTGTCACGAAGGCATGGATAAACCTAGGAAAATCCAGAGAAAGGTGAGTGTTCACTTTTATTTCGAGAGAACATCGGCTTACTTAAAGACAGGCTTCTCTTGGGGCCGGTGCAAGTGAGAAAGGAGATGAAAGCCAGCTAAAGAAGGTTTACGGTCTAAATTTCTGTAATAGGCAAATACTGACATGGAGTCCTAGCAATCCAACAAGAATTTGCAAGTAAATGAGACCAGTTCAAAGGCAGGTGAGAGTTCTTCCAGGAACATGGGAACGAATACAAAAGTCGTACCTAAGGTAATCTGAGCCATCTATGTTTGGCTCCAGTGGCTAACCATTGTCAACAGTCAACACTAAAGCTCAAGAAAGACCTCGAGCCATGGGATGAATACGATGACACCGATATGGAGGTCATCAACCTAACCAATGAGGTACAACCAACCTCCTACGCCGATTTCGCACCTCGCGATTTCCGCAAGTTGAATACCCTCCACAAGAGCGTCCAGAAGAACCAGCCCGATAAGGTCGTCCGACTATCAAAGCAGAAGCCACAGTTCGAATATGGTAGCGGTAAGGAGGCACAGCTTCCTTTCGGTGCGGAGGCAGACCGTGAGGTTAACAACATGGGTTCTGCTGACGAAGAAGATCTGCCGTCTCCATCTGCTCTGTGGGGAGGTAAAAAGAAGAGTGCAGAGTCCTTCAACACACGTCCAGTATCTTATCAAGACAAGATATCCTCCTCATTCCCAGACGACTCCCTCGAGAGCCTTGAAGCCGACATGCTTGATCTCGACGACGCCATGTTGTTCAGACCTTCTACTCCAGAACTCGACTCCATGCTGCCCAAGACTTACACCCCAAAAGTCGATTCCAGCTTCGCGAACAAGCTCTTCGATTTCGACGCCTACGAAAACGAGTACGAACCCCAGGCTCAGAATATGGCCATGGCCGAAATGCAGGCTCCGACAGAGGCGAAGCTATCCCTAAAGAGAGCCCCATCTTCGGCCTTCGGTGAGGAGGAAGTCAAGCACCGCAGAGTCACGAAGTCCGAGCTGGCTGAGCAGACTTCCTCAGTCCCTGCCTGGGTCAATGAATTTGATCCGGAGCTGATTGAGGGGTTGATAGGCATTGTTGATTTTGTGGATTGAAGAAAATGTACAGGGAGAGGATTATTTGCTTGTTGTTGTGGAGAGATTTGCTTGTTATCGCGGGATATAATATTGCTATAAATTGTGGATGGAATGCATTGCTATGTAAGTTACGAAGGAGATTGGGAGTCTGGGGGTGAAAATGTTGCAGGCTTTGCCTTGATCATTAGATACCATTTTGCAGTGCTTAGATAAATAGCTTACCAACATATGACACTTGCTCAAAAACCGTCTCTCATTTGGAATTCGTCATGATCGTGGGCTGGCTAGAACTCGAGGTGCCATTGGGAACCAGATATTGGGCGAGGAGGGGCGCGCAAGCTCGGCCGAGGAGGTGCCCGACTTTGCTTTTGGTTTTGGGTTCTTATATTGGAGGCACCGAGAAGAAGCACCGTACGCAAGTGTCTTTTCAAACGTCTTGCTGTTTCTGACTGGTTGGTTTGAGAGTTCAATTGAATTCAAGGCCCCAACTTGGATAGAAAATTACATTCAGAGTAAAAGAGTGCTTTTCGCACCGCAGTTTCTCCCAACTTCTAAGGTCAAAAAAGGGAATTCCATTCTTAATCCGCCCTTGCGGCCTTTCTACCCAATGACTCCAACAAGCCCTTCCGTCCCGCCATTGCCTCAGCTCACTGTCAACTTTGATGCTTCCATCAAGGCCAGAAAGGCTCGGCGTTCCCATCGACCTCGGTCAAATTACCCAGATCCCAATTCTTCTCTACCGTCGACATAATGCTGTAGTGCGTGAATCCTCCTTTAGTGGCGACTTTTGTTGTGTTTCGCAACTTGGCTGGAATGGCATCGCCGAGCAGGAGAGAGGAAACTTTGTTTTCATTGCCGTCGAAAAGGTCTACGAATGCGTTTTCATACTCGTCCCAAGCTACATGAGCATCAGTAATTTGATGATTGATGGAGGGCGGGGGGCTTATGAACTCAGTAGAATTAGGGTGTTTTTCATGAAGCGCGGGTCTTTGAGTAGGGGCGTGAGGAACCTCTGGGCCCAGGCTAACCCAAAGGTTGTGGAGGTATCGTGGCCGTTGTTTGCTATCATTTGATCAGAGAAAACCAGATGGGCAGTTGGGGTGGGAGTGTACTCATGTTGGGCGTGATGAACATCCATTGGGGAAGCCTTTCGTTTTCAAGATCCTCGTAGAACTTGGTGAAGTTCTTGATCCTGCCCGCGCCCGCATCGCTAGGCTTCTCCATGACGGATTGGTAGCTGATGAGTGGATTGCTTTTGTTTGTTAGTAATTTGCAAAGTGTCTAAGAACATGGGCTGCTCTTACTGTTTGCGCACATAATCGCGCTTCCCAGCTTTATTGTAGTAATCTCCCTCGTAACCACAATAAGGCATGTCTTCTTGGTAGAGGCCCCAGCTTATGTTTTTTGCATCTAAAAGCTCTACGATCGTTTTGTGCTGAGAAGGTATTGTGTAAGAGAGATCGGTCTCAACCCCAAACCTGTGGCCACTGACGGAGCTGATATAGTTCGGCTGGCTGGGGTGATGGAGCGCTCGATAATCTTTGAGCATTACGCCTCGGGAGGCGAGCCATCTGTATGATTCTGCAGTATTCAAGGTTAGCGCTATGCTTCAGATGGTGTGAGTGGTCTTACGTTCATCAGGGACGACATTTTTATGCTCATTCTCAAGCCAGATCCGAAACGATCGAACGAATGACCGTTGACATGACTTGTTGAGCTGGAGCAGAAGCTTTTGCTCTTGTCGTCTTGTAAGTACTTCTCGCTCTGGAGTGGAATCCAGGTGATCTCTGTCTCCGAGGCCAAGACCGAAGGGAACACCAGAATGGCAGCAGCGAATACTTGGAATTGCATACTAAGAAGTGAGTCGGGAATAGGCGGAAATGATATTAGTGCGCGATCAAAGAATGGTTTGGGCACAGGCTGCCGATGGATGCAGTGCCAATAGCTGGGGTAAAACTGCGTGGGAAGAGATGGATGCATGTTGATGACGACAGCTCCACAGGGTTTCGTTTTTACTTGTGTACTTTCGTACGGCAGGCGCGAGCCTGCAGCCTTGTCAAGCCGGTTCCCAAGTCAGGTTCTGCCAGAGACAGTTTCGAGACCTAAGGGAAGTGCAATACAAGACGCGACAAACCTTTGACGGGACAAACTGAGGAATATTATTCCAGAAGTAGGTGGAGGAAGGAAGGGAAAGGGAACTCTGGGAGAGCCTTGAGAGGAAAAGAGTGCACCCCTCCCCCCAACTTCCCGACTAGAGGCACAAGCCTTGTCAAATGGCAGGTGCCATGAGGTACACAAATCCAGACAGCTTTGGCGTGACTGTTTGAAGTATCTCCTTCTGCATCAAAAATTGCTAGCGCAGCGAGATGAGAAACCTTTTAACGTAAGTCTTATCTCGACGGAAGGTGCCACCGCCAGTATTGTTGACGATATATCCTTAGACTCGACAAATCGATGGAAATCATAGTAAATTTAACAGAAGAAAAGAGTACTCGCTAGTCATCTTGAGCGTATTGCTACTATCTCAGACTAAATACCTATATCCGTTTGCTAAATGGCGTGAAAATTAGCTCCAGAAAAAGATTCTGTGCGCGCGAAAGCACCGACATAACAGGAGACATTTCGAGGAGGCAAAAAAGAAACAAAGCAGTTCATACATAACAGGTCCATTTATTCTTTGGGCTACAGACCTGATCTCACGGCGTTCCCACGTCGCGATAGAGTGATGAAAAACAAGAAGCGTCCCTCGTTGAGATTAACTGCTATCATGTACGACTTCAGATGACTAGCTGCGAGACTCGGAAGGCTGAAGCTGTGAATTTGACGTTTCATGTTTGCTCCGAAAAAAGAAAACTAGGACCAAGCTCCGTTTGCCATCTGTTATTCACTCTTTTCTGCAGACCTATAGTAAATCCAGTAGCAGTTACATTTCCGAGTCCTTCTTGGTACTCTGCTTGGATATCTCTGATCGTCAAGTCTCCTTCTTCTGGTAAAACCCCCCGTCTTAAAATGAGATTTGGTTGCAAGGGCCTTTCGAAAGGCCATGGTCCTTCACGAGATAGCTTGGCTCGTTCATCTGTAACCAGGGCTTTGATATGGTGAACCAGGTCTTCACGCTGGTTGTTGAGAATTTCTGAAGATAGTCCAACACTAACTAATCTTCCGTTAAGTGAACCGTTATCATTTCGATGATAAAAAGGGCTGCGTAGCTCTAGGTGGAACGGGGATTGTCGGCTGGCCATAGACGATAGCTTTGTGCTGTATGCCTCGAAAAGGTCTTTCGAAATAGGCAGACGTGCAAGAACCAACAAGCGACAGAACGGATCTAGTCCATATCGTGATCGGACAGTAGATATTGCGATATTTGACGTAGAATCGATTTTTAGATAAATAGTGGCCTTTTTGAACGCTTTCGAAAAAGTCATGTTGAGAAGGAACGGTAATTGGGATTGATTGCTCCGGATTCGAACGCCAGGGTTCGAACGTGCAGTGTATTGCGTTGCAAGTCAAGCTACCGGCTGCGGCAAGTAATCTATATCACGATTTAGGCTTTGTTGACTTTTGGTACGGCATTGGGGCTTACCTGGGATGCTAATCCAATCCAATTAGACCTGACCAGCGCACCCTTTCCGCTCGAGGGCAGCTATCTTTCTTGCCAGCTTCAAGGACGTACGGTGCAATAGCTGTACATGTGGCTCGTAAATATGATGATTTTGCCAAGTATCACGGTGTCAACTCTCGTCTTTGCGCGTTGGTTGGGGAATTAGACGAAGATGGGTTTTGATATGATATGTCGTTCAAAAGCATCACGTGTGATAAGGCACGTGAAGCCCCTATTCGCATGAAAAGAGCCAAACATGAAGTTCGATTCGACCCTGAAATAGCAATAAACTGAATGATAACCAAGCTTCAAGATTGATTCTAGGTATAGCTATATATTATCTAAACAAAACAAATTGCAAATAATTTCCTCTATACTCTGCTCCGAGACCGTCAGTCAGAGGAAAACGGTTTAGCTGTATGAAGACCTTGAATATTAATTTTGATTATTTTAATTGTACATATTTTGACTTTTGGCGCTTCAAAAATTCCTTAATCTGGTAGTAATGGTAGTGGAACACTCATATACTTCTTCTCTCCCTCCTTGGCATCATCTCTCAGTACTGACAAGAGCCTCCTCCCACAGAATCGTCCCGGATTGGCGGTCCTTCTGACTTCGTGGTACGAACCATCTCGCCTACTATCGTCGCTAATATTTCCTCTCGAATTGCTATCATGATCATATTCCCATACCATTTCTGTGACTTCATCCCCGGATTGCTCAAGCCTCCGCGGATTGAATTTAGGCAGACCACCTATCTCGTTGACGATGTTATGAATAAATGGGTACAGTCGCTCTATCCGGCGAGTAAAAGGAAGCCAGCCCAGAGTTTTTGAATCATACGCAACTCTCACGTATGGATTCATATATATACCCGCGTCGTTTTCGATGTCGTGGCCATGGCGAAGATAAGTCAGATCGGCATGAATGAGACAGCATTCGGAAGCATCCCAGAAAGTGTCCGGTTCGTATCGAAAGCGTAGAGGTGAGATGTTCGTCTTGGCGGGTTCTCTATCTGTCGTCCTCTTAGTCGACAAGCTGTGAATATCGATATTGTCTTTTTGGAACCAGCTCGCCTCAAATGCAGTCATTCCTCCCCAACAGGCACGCACACGGACTGCGTCAGTTTGTGACAAAACATCTTGCCTACTTGCTGCACCTCCAGCCGCCGTAAACCAAGGGAAAAATGGGACACCTGTCTCATACCCCTCAAGATCCCTTGTCGCAAATCTGTCATAGAATTTGAAAACGTTGATGAAATCCACAGCACATGCAGCACCGTACTGAGCCCGTCCCAATTTGTCAACGTTTGTGGAGAAGAGGAGTTGGACCGCGTCGATTGGGTTGAACATAACGTCGTTCAAGAACAGGATCTTGTCAAATCGGGAGGAGCTATCTTGAAGAGGGCGCAACGCGCGGTTTCTGACTTCTGCAAGGAAAGCCATACGCTTGGTTCCATTCTCACCCGATGGAAGAGTGACACTGGGGATTTCTCCCAGTGCGAGACGGTCTGACACAATAGATGTATTGCCTGTGAGTAAAAATACATGTCAGCATTGCATCATACGAACACTCTTCTAGGAGAAGTCTTACAATTGAGTCGATTCTTTAGTTCAGAAAGGGACCTTTGGGCAAGTTCATCCGGATCATTCTCATAAATGCTCACATGTACATTCCATGGGCCCAGTAATTGAACCAATTCTACAACTGCTTTACTCCAATCTCCGCCCAAAAGAAGACCGTCGTGATCATACAAGGTAGCAGCAATGAGGACTTTTTCGTCGTTGATATTTCCTCGGCCTGGATCCTGGGACTCTTCACATTTTTGTTCTAATACTTTATAATGCTCTGGTAAATTGGTGTATGATGGTAAAAATATGGCGGTAAAAATAGTTAATAGCAAGAGAATAACGAAGGGAAGTGCGGCTAGTCTCCAATACAGACGATGCGAACGTCGTGGCCGTGAGTGTCGAACAGATTGATGAGCCCACCGTGAAGGAAGTCCAGCCAAAAGACGCCAAGAGGGTAATTGAGTTTTTCGCTTGATACTTCGCAATATGTCGTTTTCGACCTCGTACTCGCAGTCAGAGAAATTGGAAGAAGACAGACCCGACTCAGACGATGTTCTCCCAAGCAACTCAAACTCTTCCGGGCGACGAATCTTGTCCATTTGAGTGCCTCAAAGCAACAAAAGAACCTCTTGGTCTTTCTAAAGAGACTGAAGGTATCTTCCCAAACGATGAGATCAAGGTAAGAATGAGATATACGTAAGAATGATAGCAAGCCGCCACGGATCGGAGGATCCTAGCTGTCATGTCCGTCCGCGCGTTGTGCTGGTCATTGCACTTGTGGCCAATAGAAAGTGGCAGACAAGACTCCTATTTGACGAGAACGGGAAGCTGCGCCCCTAATACAGACAGCAAGTCGATACTTTCGAAATAAACCTGGCTCCTGCGAAACTTTTGAGTCTGAAGACAAGTACAAAAGAGAATTGAAATTGAACCACACTACACTGACCATGGATATGGAGGGTTTATTTCATACTCTGAGTCGCGCTTAAGCTTACTTTCAACGCGAAAGTCAATATAATAGCGAGTTTTGGAGCAATTTCCAGATCCCAGGTACCCCTGGCTCGTTAGACGAGGAGAAATGCATCGCCACCCTGGCTTCAGTTTTTGAGGCATATCTTCCAGGATAAAGTAAGCAGTAGCATACGAGGACGTCAAATCGATACTGCTTCGCTCAAAAGAACCATCCGAAACCATGCTTGATACAGGCATGCAGTGTTGAGGCGCAAGATGCCAAGCGAAGTGGGCTAATTCGGTACACGGTGCTCGGAACAGCGTCCGTGTATTGATAAGCCAATCTTCCAGAATTGAATACGACGGGAGACTAGTCGCATTTATCTTTGGCAAAGTCACTGTTCTTAAACCCGAATAACTGAACATTCAGGCATTCGGACTAACGAAAGGTCTACTCAATGTTCCGGACAGTTCTTTCTACCATGTCTTTTTGATGAACTTTTGGGGAATTCTCCCTTCGCCTATTATTCAGGGGCAGGCCGGGGGCTTCCAAATTCAATGCCGAATATGCCGAATAATCCGAACTTGCCGATGGCAACTCCAGCTCCACAATGACTGCAAGAATGTAGATATAGTTACGAAAGGCATACCAATGATGATAACAGCGGCATGCACAGTAAAGACGACGGCTAGCAGCTACATGATATTGCTTGGCATTTTCACTCATTGAAATGCTCTAGGACGCCAGTTCATCTTTTCATGTGAACCATTTACAGGAGTGAGACTTGTATCAGTTTTGTGATCTTCCCCGCTGTACTCCAGTAAGATCTAAAGATATTGGATTGGAATACTGCAATTTCGCGTAGCTGGCCACTTGAGGTTTTGATACTTTTTGTTCCACTTCAGAAATTGACGCTCAGGTCATAACGTGTGACTTTAGAGCCATTTTCTACCCTTTGAAGAAACTGCAACTGAGAATAATCTTGTACCCATTACAATACGGAACTAACTAATGTCTAGTCGTTTCCTAACGACATCTCGATTCGCGAATACTGTGAGGCGAACGCTGGAAGCAACTTGTAGGCTGGGCCACCACTCATTCCTCAAATGTATTCAACTTCCAAGGCAGCTTCGAATTCCGAATACCACTGAAACGTACGAAACCTGTGACGGAGCTTCGGCCCGAATGGAACGACCAAGATTGCTGAAAGCATCTAGAACCTCACTTTGTGCTTAATCCGAGGCGATTGTGAAAATTACATGCAGTAAACAAGGGTAAGTAAACAAATCTATATCAGACTCAACTCACATAAGCATTGGAAGAAACAACTGCAAAACTTCCGGAGATATAAAGCGGAATATTGCTGAGAACAACATACGTGATCATCACGTGGTCCCCCAACAACACCCCTCCAAAACCAACATCCCACCCCTATTATAACACATCAGCAATTTAAACATCGCGACTGCTTCAAATTGAAGAGACAAACATTTAGCCAGGCTAGCTCAATACTTCCAGAAGTGTTTGTACATTTTTCGAGAGCAGTGAAGCATCAAAAAATGCATTTTTGAAGCATTTCTACAGTCAGTGACACTTCACTGGCCTGGTGCTGTCAGCATCTGGTCTATGGTGGTTGTTCATTGACTTGTGCCGCACACATCACCTACGAAGCCTCCTCAGTCAGGTAAACACCAACCAACATTTCTGTGTATGGCTGGTGGGCTGCAGGTCTGCCCCCCGTTTCACGTTATCAACTCCCTGTTGGGGGCTCAGCGCGTTTCTATGCCGGTCAAGGCCCTGCCACAGTGGCACAAGGCAGACTTCTTCTAGCGTACGAGCCGTAGTACTTTTCTCTTCAACCTGGAAATAAAAATCAGAGTTGCTTTCAAGCCTTCAGAGTTCTTCAAACAAAGTCGAAAGAAATTCCCCCTTCGTTTCTTTCTGTCTCGTATTTTCAAGTTACTGGATGGCAATGTCGGACAGCAACGCTCGTTACCATCTTGCGCCCCGCGAATCGGAAGACTCTGACAGAGATATATCTCCCCAAAAGCAACTCTTGCCATCTACGAATGTCCGCCCATCACCCCGCGAATCAGGACCATGGACAGTGGTTATTAATCCCATCATCGGGATCCGCATTCTCTCTACAATCTGTGCTCTCACCTCCTTCATTACTCTGGTTATTGGTGGCGGGGAGGAATTCATAGCGGCTGATATATTCTTGATGATGCTGTAAGTATCCCCTCCCAAATATAAGGTGGACTATCCCTTGGCTCGGGGCCGAGCTTGGTCTTATGGGTCCTAACACCGAAGCTTTCTACAGTATCATTTCGAATACACTTGTAATGATCAACGTCACTCTCACAAACTTAGATCTCATGAAGGTCACTGTCGAGCTTCGTCGTCAAGCCAGATCTTTTGCCCTCGGCGGAGACATTAAGCCTAGATTCTCAACGTTCCTTGACGTTGGACTATCATTGTGCCTTATGATTTGTTTGGTCGTAGGGGTAAGCGTCAAAAGCTCGAGACATCGGTATTGGGACGACGGCGTATGGGAAGTTGGCCACGGCTTTGGATGGACTTGCCTGTGAGTATAGGTTACCATCTGCTAAAGTGTGGAATGTTAATTGGCCATCAATCAGGGGCCTTCAACTTCTTCTTGCAATCCCAACACTCGCCAACAAGCGTCTCACTTTGACGACCAAGTTGAAAGACTTGAAGCCAGTATATACTCCGGACATCAAGACCCCGGCTTCTTCGATGGGAATGTCTGCCGACGTTGATCGCGTATCTTCGGAAAGACGAGTGCGAAGACGAGATGAGCCAAGTTTAGTCGGTGATGATTTGGTCTGATGTCCAGTCCCAAATTTACAACGCTCTTTGAGCCGGCAGATTATCATCATTATATTCGGCGTGATATCATGATGTGGGCAGTGTATGGTGGATTTCGGGGCGTTGGACCGGTCATTTGAGATCGCTATATGATCAGAGAGGGAATGAGGCGCAACTGATGTGCATGTGAGGAAGGATCTGGGGCATTGGAATATGTTACCTTTGATCGAGTGGCTTATTTTCTTTGACTTTGAAAGACGGAATGTCGGAACAGCATCATGGAGGATATCACTTACGCAGAAATACGGCTAGTATCTTTGGAAGTTCTTCATTTGTCTTTCAAACTGTCCCATATTTCCTTAGAAGCCAGCAGCGTGCTCACAATACTTGCAAGTCCAACAGTAGCAAGCGCAGTCACTATCCAACCCGTGACATGCCCCGGAATGAAAAGGTCAAAGACATCTGTCAGTAACCTCCTCACCAGCACTCTACGAGCAATTATTTGTTCTTTCTTCCTGATAACTGCAGTTGGGCGTTTCTCAGCCGACGGGCCAACACTTTTCTCGACAACAGGGGTATCATTCCCATCCGCAGCAAAGAGCTGCATCATGCACCAACCAATCGAGAAAAGCAGGGAGTAGAACCAAAACCTGTGCCCCTCGATCACACATAACTGTGCCCAGGGCGCAGGCCACACACCCAGCACATCCAACTGTAGTAACCAACATCAGCACACCTATTTCCCGACCATAGCTGCACGCCAAGGAGTTGCTTACAATTGTACTCGATTCAAGCAACATGTAACCACCCAAACACGTCCATTTTCCTACCAATAGTATTCCGCCAATACCGTCGGCGTTGTAAAAAGCCTCGTAACCTTTGGAGAAGCAGTCGAGGAACTTGAAGAAGCGGAAGTAACGGCGGCCTAGGGTTGGTCAGTTTGGGAATAGAAAATGGAGAACAAGGCAGCAAGTTTAGGGATGACTGCAATGTTGATGGGTGGCAGCACTGCCTCAAAATAAGGCCGAAATTTGGGTCAAATAGCACTGCCTAAGTTGGATCTTTGCAGAGCATAGCCAACATATGTGAAACATCACCAACATGCAACCTCCCCAGCCCCAGCGCCAGGCATGCAAGAACAGAAGAGACGCCACCAACCTAGGGAAAACTGCATCCGCAGCCCTAACCATAACTTCAACTCTTCATTGGTGACCGCAAACGCAGCCAAGATTTGAGCGATCGACTGTAACAGGCGCAGGATCTTCTCAAGTGCTCCTGCATCTTGAGGTAAATAAAGGTCACGTGAGAAACAAGAAGAGGGTCGTACCTGCGTCTGTTGTGAAGCGTATGATGTGCTTTAGAGACGGCATCTTCGTCGGATTTAAGAAGGGCAAGTGTCAGTGTGTGAGAAAGGAAGGGGCCGTTGCGCAGGCTTAACGGCGGTTGCTTGAGTTTGCAAATTTGAAGATACGGAGTCGAACGATATTCATTGTCGCATGCGTATGTAAATCAAGGCGTCTGGCAAATATGCATGGGAATATGAAGCGAAATTTAAAGCTATATCGTACAGCTGGTGTGAGTTGAGATGTATTTGCTCGATTGAAGCTCAAGATCAATTGCGTGCTGGCTTTTATCTACGGGCGTCGCTTAGGGAATGGGCCGAGAAAGCCCCTGAATTTTATAGGGGTTGGAATGTAAACTACGAGTATTCTGCCATCTCCAGTATTAACATTTGGATTTTAGTGAAGCCAAATGAACTCGGGATGCTCTCAAAATTTATCTTTTTAACACGGCATGTCACTCAAGCCCGCCTCTTTTTCAAGGCGAAAATGTAGATAAATGAGGAATTTGAGAGTCTTCAATACAACGCTCGTAAGGAAATGCAGCCTGGCCTAATAGCATAAATACAAGAGGTTTGCCCTCTCCACTATAAACAGTTTATTCTCCCCCAAAGTCTATTGCCCAGGTGCAATCAGCTTCCCCTGTCTTGGCGCATCATGGTCCCAACCACCAGCCAACGCAGCTCCTCCGCTCTTCTCTGCGAAATCCTTCATTCTTGCTTCTAATTCCGGTCGGAAATGTCTAATGAGTCCTTGGATAGGCCAGGCGAAAGCCTCACCCAGAGCTATGATCTGAATTAGTATTTGAGGAAGTTCGAGAGGGTAATTTGTGCTTACCGCAGATGGTGTGACCCTCAACTTGCTTGGTCAACTCTTGCAACATATCAATTTCTCGATACCTTCCTTGGCCCTTCTCGAATCTCTTCATGATCTGCTCAGTCCATTTGCTGCCTTCTCTGCAAGGTGTGCATTGACCGCAAGACTCGTGTCGGTAGAAGTGACTTAATCTCGAGATAGCGCGGACGACATCGGTGCTCTTGTCCATGACGATGACTGCGGCCGTACCGAGACCAGATTGGCTGTCCTTCAAAGCATCGAAGTCCATGAGTTGTTCGTCACAGACAGACTTTGGTAAGATTGGCGTGGATGATCCTCCGGGAATAATGGCCTTCAAGTTGTCCCAGCCACCACGAACACCACCGCAGTGCTTGTCAATGAGCTCCCGCAGAGGAATGCTCATCTCCTCCTCAACGGTACATGGGTTGTTGACATGACCAGAGATACAGAAGAGCTTTGTTCCAGCATTTCGCTCTCTTCCGAAGCTGGCGAACCAATCCCCTCCTCTTCGGCAAATCGTTGGGGCGACTGCGATAGTCTCGACATTTGCGACTGTTGAAGGGCATCCGAAGAGACCAACGGCAGCGGGAAACGGAGGCTTTAGACGGGGTTTGCCAGGCTTGCCCTCCAGAGACTCAATGAGGGAGGTTTCCTCACCACAGACGTAAGCCCCCATTCCACGGTGGATGTAGACATCGAAATCGTAACCACTGCCACAAGCGTTCTTCCCAATCAAACCATCTTTGTATGCCTCCTGGATAGCTCGTTGCAATACAGTCGCCTCATGGTAGAACTCGCCACGGATGTAGATATACGCAGCTGTGCAATTCATGGCTCGGCCAGCAACCAAACATCCTTCAATAAGCTTGTGGGGGTCCTTTCGCATAATCTCTCGGTCCTTGCAGGTTCCAGGCTCACCCTCATCGGCATTGACGACCAAATATCTCGGCTTTGTGTCCTTGTCCCAATCCTTGAAGTTCATGAATGACTAGCTATCATCAGCGAATGCCCAAACACCACGAAGCTTTGTAACCTACCCATTTCATTCCGGAGGGGAACCCAGCACCACCACGTCCTCGCAGACCTGAGGCCTTGATCTCGGAAATGATCTATCCCAATTGTCAACAAACGTCTCCCAGTATTCCATTGAAGCTCCGTAACATACCCAGTCATGGCCCTTCAATAGAATCTCCTTCGTCTTGTGCCAATCGCCGTACTTCTTCGCGCTTGCCAAATCTGCCCCATGGTGTCCGTAAAGGTTCTGAAAGATACGATCCTGGTCCTTCAGCCCACCAAACTTCGTCCGCTTCGGTGGCGCAGGAGCATCTTGGACTGTGGCAAGCCCTCGGGTCTGTTGTGCTGGAGAGAAGGACGCTCGGGAGGTGGCGGCGCAAGGGAGGACGCGAGTCGAGAGAGAGGAGACGGCCTTGGGTGAAGGCGCGTGTCGCGATAGCATTGTGAAAGGTGGTTGTGCTCAATTGAGCAGAGGGGAGAGGGGGAACAGGGTTGAGGTTGTTCGGAGACGTCTTTCTATGATGGGTAGATTTAGATTCGTGCCGACCAATCAGCGGCAAATTGATGACAGTGACTTTCAGAGCTTCGTTGCGGCTACGGGTAGCGTGGAAGACCGCGAATGCAAAGAGCTTATATAAAAAGGGCGCCTCAAAGCTCCATCTCAGATGGAACAATTTAATGCAGGCTCAAAAACGATTAAATGTTATAATTGCTTTATAGCCAGGAGCTCTGGGTATCTTAAAAAGTCATTTCGATTCATAGAGAGTCGGTACCACCTCAATCTGCATCACGTGATGGGAGTAGGACTCTCTGTTTTCAGAGCTAGAGTGCGTCAAGGGCTACAAAGTAAGCCATTTGAAGATTAGCTCCATGTCTACTGTCTGTATGAATAATAC
The DNA here is from genome assembly GCA_007825345.1 of Lachnellula suecica. NCBI lineage: Eukaryota > Fungi > Ascomycota > Leotiomycetes > Helotiales > Lachnaceae > Lachnellula > Lachnellula suecica. The sequence continues at coordinate 28,570 of QGMK01000210.1, forward strand.
CCATTGCACTGTACTCGGACTGGCTTGCACAGTAAGTTAAAATCACATGATCCAGACTTGCTATTAAAGGGGCCTCGCTTGCAACTTGTCTCCTCTATCTCTAGTCCCCAGCCGAGTGTATATATCTAATATTTATATACTACCGACGAAGCAATGAAAAGCTTTGGAAGAGATGTTTATTCCAGTTACAACGCTCTACTCTAACATTGGAATGGTGGAGGAACAGCTGTTCAAACACATCAGTATAATGTCTCTGGCTAGAGGAACAGAATAACTCACATCCACTGTCATACGCCGATATAATCAGCGTAATGGTCACATAAGTTCCCGCCACGCAAATGAACCCTCCAGCCGCAAACGTCAAGACGCTGAGCACAAACATCGTTCGCCTACGCCTCCACGCCCGAACGCCGTCACCCCTCAAATGATAGCTATCATAGAGCCAAAAAGCTCCTGCGATACCGTACGTATACCAACTCGCAAAAAGCGATGCTGCTATGCCGATCAAGTACGAGAAAATTGGCACTCCAACAGCTAGGACGAACGAAGCGGCGTTCACAAGTAGAATCAAGACAGTCCACGTTCCCCACCCTACCACAGTATGATTATGGAGATGCTTCGAGTTGCGAAAGAGGCGGACAAATACAAGTTTGGCAGCTGTGTGCGAGTACAGACTTCCAGCGATCAGGAAGTTTGGGATGGCGATGCCGTATGCTGCTTTGGCCCACACGGTTGGGAGGCTGGAGAAACTGGGGCTTTTGACACCGTCGCCCAGATACCAATGGGTGACTATCGCAAAGACTACATAGTATGCGGTTGCAAAGCCTTGTAGGACATAAGCAGCTTTCATTGCGTCTTTCGGGTTCCGCATTTCCGAGATGAGGATGAAGAACATGAAATGGCCCGCGTAAGCGAAGACCGGGTTGGTGACGGAGATGAAGGCATTCACGAAAGTTGGCTGGAGGAATAGGCTGGTAGTACGGCCTGCGAGGGGGTAAATACCCGCTCCGACCATGCCAATGATACCAGCGACGATGATCGAGATGACGCTGGGGACAGAAAGCCAAGAGAGCCGATCGAGTGTACGTGGGAAACTGAAAACCAGGGTTGGGATAGTGAAGATTCCGGTGTAGAGCATGAGACATAGACGGGAATCCGAGAGAACGCCGAGGGCAATCTGGCCGGCGAGAAGTTGTCCGCCTGTGGCGAAGATGGCGAAGATTATCGTTCCTGCTGAAAGTACTTCTCTGCCTAAAACGCCGAAGAGAATGTAGCCTGCATCTCCCATATTATGTACCTCGGGATGGTTTAGTTTACTTTATGAAGTCAGTGAGTCTCCAGCTTTTGATCTTGCGTTGAAGGATATCGGAGTAATTGGGATCAGGTAATATATCGAATACCCTGATTTTCAATGCACTCACAACTGGACCAACAGATAGGCGGTAAAAGTGCCAAAAGCTCCCAGAAACTGCGAGAAAGCACATTAGAGGTGGAATGTCAATCCCATCTCAGTTTTTACCTACCACAATGATGATGACATTGGGAACAAGCTATTCAGACTCATTAGAAGGCGACCTATCTTGACTTGCAGAAGCTGACTTACACCTACGACCCCGCCACTGCTAGGAAGACTGAGCATGCCATTAGAGACAATCTCTGCAATCATCAATACAGCCACAAGCTGCCAGCTCAGAGTCTTATATTTGATCTGATGATTTTCCTCGTTCCCAAAGACATCGTGCTCGTCGGTGTAGCCGCCACCCGAGGAGAAAACTCCTTCCTCGGGCGGATAGACTGGCGTCTCACCATAAGAGCGTTTCTCGTAGCTCATATTTGATTATCATTACTAATTTCAAAAGAATCGGAAAAATGAAATGGAGGTTGAGTGTGAGATAAAGAAAGAAGTACTAGTGCATTTCTCCAGGAGTGGGGAAGCCATCAGCATGCTGATCAGCGATAGGACATGCCAATAGGTCAGACTGCCAGTGAAGTAAATTAACCTTATTTGCATATTCAGACTACTGATCTGCGCGTAAAGAAGCCGGGAAAGGTAAGAGCTTGCGACTCCAAGTTGACTTTGGACGTGCTGATGCGTATTACGAAGAACGCGGGGTGATTGGAGGATCTCCAACGCATTAAGTTGACTTTTCCAGAATAAAGTGCATGTTTACGTTCCCTCGTAATAGTGATAATTCGTAATAGTGATAATAAAATCTCTAACTGAAGGCTTATCGCTGTTACATAATTTCAACGTGTCGGAGCAGTTCTGTCGCCACAGAAAAGCTGCCTCAAGCGCTAGCTTCAAGCGGAAGGTCACCATTGATTTCGGCACAATGCCTGGAATTGGGGTTTGCTCCCAGGTACTCGTAATTTTGAGTTATTAGGTGTCAACAGATGAACGAAAGTCTGTATAATCTTGTGGATATTTTGAGATAAATGTAGTCTGCTATTATTTTCAAAATCCGGAACATGAGATAAACGCTCTCCAAGCAGCTCTGCACCGAATGTCATTACCAGCTAATAAGCCTCCATCTCGAGAATGTGTAATGACGAATCCGTTTTCCGAAAAATCCCAGAGGTATGACCAAGCCAATGATGAACACAAAGATTCCGGCCATCTCGCCAAACTCCTGAATTGGCTGTTAGTATTTGCATATAAAGCTGCGGACAGGGGTTGAAATACCCTCTCAAAACCTTGATCCAACATCCATGGAATTGTCGCATATGTGAATCCAAAAGCAATGATATTCTTGAACCCATTAATGACTTCAAGACATTCCGACGCGACAGGTGAGTAACTCTCCATCGCATAAGTCATGCTGACACCCGCCAGCCCCGTTAGAGCTACGCTGCAGAATCCATAGGCGACGAACAGAACAGGCCAGTTGAGGTCCTCGCCAGCTCCAAACCCGAACATCAATATGCCGATGAAGACGCAGGTCGCAAGTGGGAGAATCAAGATGAGGCGAGACTCTGGCTCAAAGACACCATTGTTCTTTCGTGCTCGGTATTGGATCCATTTGTCGGTCATATATCCTCCGCCCACAGCTCCGATAAATTGACCAACTGCAAGGAGAGTCAGCATATCAGTAGTCAGAGAGAGGAAGGAGCCGTACTCATTGATGGGACGTTAATCAGACCTACAGCTCCTGGACTGAAATTGTGTGGAGGTGCTGCCAACACGGGAGAACTTAGGATTGCGATCATCACATTTGGCGCAAGAGATATTCCATCTGAAGAGATTAGTATGACTGCATATGTCAACACGTAGAAGTCGTGACTTACAGGTAAGCACAGAATAGGCGACTGCAGGGTAGATCATCAAAGGAATTGGCCTCAAGACGAGACTGATATAGCTATTTTGTGTATTGATCCCCGACCATGGCCTTAGACCAGCGACATAACCCTTCCTTCCAGATGATCCTGGTATTTCGATATCGCCGACCGGCTCCAGTTTGGGCGTTTCTATGCCGGATGATTTCTCGTCAGATCTGCGAACCTGTTCGTCGCCGGATTGTTCAGCGAGAGGGGCAATGCGACTGAATCGAGTTTCTTGGAAGAAGAATATGAACCACAGCAGATTCAAGCAGAGAAGAATGAGGGATATCCATTTCTGCCACTGCAAGTTGAGCTCTATAAATATCATTAGTAAAGTAGAAATTGCAGCTAGGAAAATTGAACCTACTTTCAATGATGTAACCCCCGGCGAGTGGGCCAGCAGCACTCCCCCAAGCTATGGAGATAATGTAGTATCCCATTCGAGTCCCGCGCTCATGCAAGAAGAACAAGTCCTGCGGCCTCGTCAGCATTTCTTTTAAGGTTGAGTATATTTAAGCCCACTCACATCAATCACTGCAGCAGCGAGGGCCTCTGACGCGCCGCCTCCAAACGCGGCAACGATAGACGAGGCCAGAAGACTGTTGAAACTTGTTGCTTTGGCAGACCAAATCGTAGCCGCGACTTCGATGGACATGGCAATCAAAAATATTGGGCGCTTCCCAAAATAAGATGCCGTTGGTACCCAGAAGAAATTCTTGGCAAATATTAGTTCTTACCGCCACAAGCCCAAGGGTTGGATGAACTCACAGATAATCCAAAAGACAAGACAATCCATGAAAGAAGCCCCGATGTCTTCGTCAAGCTGACACCAAATACCATTGATATGTTGACAAAGTCTGCTGACGGGCCGGTGAGAGTGAAGTTATTCGTGAATGCGAAGAAACACACGGCCGCGAAAGCCATATTCCTTTTCCATAGTGGCCATCGAAGCGGATCGCTTGGATCGTCGGAAGGTTGTGGAACAAGAATAATTGACGTTCCAGCTAAATGCTGATGTGCTTGTGAAGCTTGAGTAAGGAAGTTAGCTTCTGTAACTATTACGGAGTTTTCATCTCAATTTCCCAGCGCGTCAGCTGTGGAAGTAGCTTTAAAATGTCAACCTACATTCAAGCAACTGGACTGTTCCTTCACTTTCATCCAACTCTTTCAGAGTTCGGAAGCGTATGAGACCCATAGTACCGAGAGAGTCAGAAAAGATGGAAAATTACAAAAAAATCCACCCAAGACGTGAAGGCAACAGATTTACGTATTTGAAAGCTTGAAAACGAGTTCGATTTTTGTTCAACCAAGAGATAATGCATGGGGATAGCAGTATCGTATCCGAAAAGAAGCTTGTCAAAGCTCAATCGGACATCCGGTTATACATGGGGATCCGGTAAATCTATGTTACGCAGGGGCACAACGGCTTACTCAGCTGATTTCAGCTGATACGTATGGTCAAATTTCACAAAATATACGAGAGCCGTGCCCAATTTAGGGAATTTAGCACAAACTACCGAAATAAAGCACGACCCGGTATAACCGGTATAATTTCAAAGTTGCAGTTCGGGGCGCTGGGACCATAACCTTAATGGTCCTCCTCCACGAGCTGCATTTCCAAGCTTTCCAAGCTACATAAGCGTACCGTAAGACCGGTAGTCGGCATATCCAATAATAAGATAGATTCGGGTAGAATGACCTTCCTGATGCTTGCCATTAAAGAGTCTAGATCTGTCGACCTGTTTGACCTCGGCGTTAACCCTTCACTTGAAGTGGCAATGGTAACTCTCATGGCTCCCTTGAGCCGTTGTACACAGTATGTGTCATTGAAACGGGATCTTTGAGTAGTTCAAGATTATCGATGAAGGGCTAAGGCTTGGGATTGAAAACAAATCATGAGCAGGTGCAAACAGGAATCATGTTTTCTTGGCGAATCCAGCGAGTGTAAGGCAAGGAGCTATCGCCGTTCTGCAACCCTTTTTGACCTATACTCACATACTGTACACTGGTACTTATGGCGATCGATCCGGCGATTGCAGAAGAAGAAGACATCTCAGCAAAATCAAGACGATATTTGGGGAAGTTCGGGCACCTCAAATTGATAGCTTTGCGGTCAGACACTCAGACAGGGCTAAGACGTAAGGGCAACGCAAAATATATTAAACCAAGGAGTAATTATTGATGAAGAATTCGATGTGGTGATTTCCAAATTCCAAGCAGAGGAGGAAAGGAGGAAGGAGGAATTCGAAACGGTCTCCGACTAAAAGTTACAGACTACGGGAGACCATGCAGACCTTAACCACATATCAATATCACAACCTCAGCCTCTCTTTGCGACGCGAACAGCTTCACACCTCATCGACTGGACAAGAAAATCGCGAAAATCTCGCGTCAGAGCCCACCAGGCTTGTGGAACCAGAAGGAGTAAGCGGCATCAACTTGAAAAGTACGAGAATGCCTTTCCTATATGTTCCTCTCTCATCTCCAGCCTCAC
>QGMK01000211.1:0-34308 GCA_007825345.1 Lachnellula suecica
CCTACGCCGGCTACGGCGTCGCCCATCCACCGAGCTCGCCGCCACACCCTCTCGACCCTCTCCCCGCCCATCCAGCGCTTCTACAGCTCGCCCTTCTACCGCTGCATCCAAACCATCTCGCCCTCCGTCGACGCCCTTGCGCCCTCCACCACCGACCCCGAAACGCACAAGATCCGCGGCGAGAACGGCGTCGGGGAGTGGTACGGCCTTGCGCGATTCGATCATCCCAGTCCCGCTGAGCCTGCTCTTTTGGGCAGCCTATTTCCGCGGTTCGATGAAGAGTATAGGCCTGTGATTAAGCCGAGTGTTAATGGGGAGAGCATCAAGGAGTTGCATGATCGCACGGCATATGCGCTGCATAGGATTATCGAGCAAAGTGATAGGGAGGGCGTGAAGGCGATTGTGATTTGCACGCATGCGGCGACGCTGATTGCGATAGGAAGGGCGCTGACGGGGCGCATGCCGGAGGATATTGCGGAGGAGGATTTCAGGCCGTTTACGTGTGGGCTGAGTACGTTTGTCAGAAAGGGCAAGGGCGGGGAGAGTGTGAAGGAGTGGGAGGGCCCTGAGACGGAGGTTCCGGATGTGAAGTGGAGGGATGGGAAGGGTGTAGGTGGTGGGTGGGAGTTGAAGGGTAGTGGCGATTGCAGCTTTTTGAGTGGGGGAGAGGAGAGGGGATGGCGGTTCTCGGGGGATGAGTCTTTCGATGCTGTGACTGGGAACGCTCCATCGTTGGATGCTGGTTCTGGTCTTGGTGTTGTTGTGGAGGGAAAGAAAAAGGCGAGCGGTCCTTCGATGCTTTAGGAAGCATTCGGAATGATTTGCAAGATTCATTGGAATTCATTGCCATATACCCCGTATTAGAAGTGGCGCATCTAAACATAGAATAAACAATAATACAAACAACTCTATACCGATACTTCACTTAACACAAGCTCAAAATATAGTCCAAGGCGGCTACTAGCATATTATTAGCCCTTGAAAGAAAGCAGAACAAAGTTCAAATCCACCGAGACATCCAGCACCCGGCACGAGATTAACCACACTGGTATTTCCTGCATGCGTGTGTCTAATGTATTAAGAAAATACACTACCATCCACGGCATGTGAATGCCTCCTTGCAAGGAGCTCTACAACTACTATGTCTACTTTGGCGCGAATGTTTGGAAGAAGCAATGACTTCAATAGGCAAGCGGACAAAACAGAAATCAGGTGGGGTGGCGGTGTTGACTTTAATAGTACGATTTTAATGTCTCAGACACCATGATACATTATAAAAGGGAAAAGGGTATTTGTATTACGTTGAACTTTCATTCGTCGTATCTGTTGAGATTATTCGTATACTAGACAGTAATGTACAGTACATTCAACAGCCCCCTTGTACGCCGTCATAGCCCTCGTAGCCTTGCGCAAGCTTTATGATTTATAAATGTGAAGTTGGATTTGTGTATAACACAAAGATCCCATAATCAATACAAGAAGTTGAACACCGCTGTTTAAAATATCTCAGTGCTTGTGAGAGATTCTCCGGCCGTCAAAATTAATCCTCCGTATGGCCGCCCACTCCATTCAGGAGGGGATGATCTGGTTCCCTGTGAGGGCTCCCGCCATTGACCGATTTGGTTCTATCAGAACGTGGTGGAGTAATTCCATTCACTTGCTCGGGTTGTTCGGATATCCCGTGTCTGGATGATGTGGGCGAGCCTTGAGAATTTGGTAGTAGATGAACTAAGCCTTGTTTTCTACAGAGTTCCTCGTAATCGGCTTCGTGAGGGTAGACCGGAACCAGTTCACGCCTTGGAACTCGCCGGTCATCAGAAGGAGGTTCTCGGGTAAGCTTTGTCATCGGTGTCTCTTGTTGTCTGAGACATTGTCCGTTAACGTAAATCTTGGGCAAAGGAGCAAATTGTTGATTTGGATCGGCGTTGGGATCCTGCTTCCATTTGGCAACCGGTAGTGGGAGCTCAAAGCTGACATCCAGCTCACGATAATTGACGAACATCTCTATACCGCGAAGATGAGGAAAGTTTGGTACGATGAACATGAACTCCGAAAGCTGCGCATGTTAGAAAACATGACATGAGATAGATTGAATAATGAGAAATACCTTAACGAAGAATAAGTCGAGGTCAAGAAACAAGGCTCTGTTTCTTCCAACTATAGCATGAGGCGGTTCACCATTTGATTGGAAAGCTCGACCGCAAGCTGCTAATCTTGGCTCGCGAAGGGCCAAGTCTCCATTTTTGGTCTTCCAAATCGCTCTTTTCGCATCACTCGATAGAGGAATGCGTTCCCAAGCCGTATCTATTCACAGTCAGTAGCTAAAACAGGGCCTTGGCTACGAATACTGACATCTTGAGAGCTGTAAATCCTTCTCTCCAAGTAGCATGGCGACATGATAATTTAGCACCCATTGCTCTCGAGCATTTGCTTGGCCGGTAGCCTAGTGTGCAAGTTAGCTTCGCCGAAAATCGTTTGAAAAGTAGCATTTCAAAGGAGGAATAACGTCTCAGAAGCCGTGAAACATTTACAAGAGGTTGATCGAAACTTACCTCAGGCCGAATCGTGTCGTAACGGTAGCCATCTATACCTCGGAATAAAGACGCGACTTCTTGGGTCTTCGGGTCATCGAGAAGATCGAACCATCTTAAGAGGAGTGGCAGCTTCAACAGTCTCTCAAGACGCTTCTCTTCTTCAATTCTGGCCCTTTCGGCAGCCTGCTGTCTCACTAAAGCGGCTCGACGGCGTTCCGATTCTTCGCGCTTAAGTTTCTCCTGTTCAAGATACAGAGCTCGTTGTTCCTCCATTGCTCGCGCGTGCGCTGCCATGTCGTCGGCTTTTTTTTGTTCCTTTCGCTCGGCCTCTTCCTGCTGATGCTTTGCCTCTTCTTCACGGGCCGCTTCTTCTCGAGCCAACCGTGCCTTTTTCGCACTTTCAATACGATCGGCCTCTGCCTTATCCTCGAGCGCCTTTTGCCGGCTGGCTTCAAGTTCTTCTTCACGAGCCTGAGCCTTTCTGGCCTCCTCTTCTTCTTTGGATTTAGAGGACTTTAAAGGGTCTTGGTTAGCGTTTGGTGATTTATTTGGCCGGCCCTGGGGACTTGAATGTCTCACACCCGCAACTGATTTTTGATGAGTGGGTTTAGATTTTGCGTGTGACCCAGCTCTTTCGCCGTTGTTTTCGCGTGAGGTGATGTTCTTGGCCGTGGCCGCTTTGAGATCTGGAGACGAGCTTGATGTACTTTCTGTTCGCTCCCCTTCCAACTTTCTTCGTTTTGGCGGGCCACCTTCAATACCGAAATTGTTGGTGACTTCTTGCATTCCAGAGCGAGGCGGTGTTGCGCTGGTTCGATGCCTCTTCACAGGACTGTCTCCTCGAATTGCGGTGAGCCGGTCCTTTGAATCGTCACGCTTTATAGAACGGGCCCTGTCAGAATCGTGCTCGAGCTGACTTGAAGTTTTGGAGACCCGTGGGACGCTAGGGCTGCCATCGGGCTTTTTGACAGAAGCGCTAGAAGCATTGGAGGCAACGCTTGCGCGCCGCTTCTTCTGGAGCTCAAGCTCCCGTTCCCCACGTAAATCTTTGCCGGAAACAAGCTTTCTTCGTGGCTTTACTAAAGCCTCATTTTCAGAACCACCGGCTTCTGATTCGGATCGTTTGACCTGTTTTTGTTTTGGGGGACCCAGAGAATGTGCCACAGAAGCCGAGACATTATCAGACAACGGTTCTGTGCGAACGGAAGAGATACTGTCTTCCTTCTTTGGCCGCCCTGGCCCTCTTTTTGGATCCGAGATCGTTCTCTTATGTGACGGAGGAGACTTGCGGCCAGCCTTTCGAGCATCACGGTCGGCTTCCCTTCCTTCGCGTCGAAGTACTGGAGATCGAGGTTTGCCCGATGATTTGTGATTGCTCTCGTACTTGTGGAAGGCATCCTTCAGTAACTTCTCTTCTTCCTGGAGTCTAGGACCAGCTCGTCTTCTGGCAATCTCGTAATATGTTTCTCCTTCAATACGCCGTGTAGGATTGAAGTCGTCCTGGCCAAGTAGCAATTCAAGGACTTTTAGATGATCATCACGGCCAATCGCAGCAAGAATAGGAGTCGAGGGCTCCACGCCTTTGACAGCTGCTGGGTCGGGATCGAAACCACCCATGGCAAACAGGATGTTTATGACGTCGAAATGGCCCCCTTTTGCGGCAAGCAGTAGAGATTCGGGATCTTTCAAGGTCGGGTTGACTTCCAACACCCGCGCGGCAACGTTCGCATCGCCTTCCATGGCAGCTTTCCGTAGCTCATTCGGCCCTAGATCCTGGTAAAGATAATCGTTGCCGGTCTTGTAAGAGCGCGCTGTCCTGACTTTGGACCTGACCGATCCTTGAGCTTCGTGGCCGAACGCTGGCGGTGGACTTCTGCGAGGGCTCTCTTTGGGATGAGATGCCCTGCCGGTATCGTGCATCTGTTCATCCTCGGATGAGCGTCGAATACCCCGGCTATTCTGTTTTGCGGCGATAATTGCGGCTTTGATTTCCGATGCTTCCTCTCCTTCGTAAGACCCTTCCTCTTCATTTTGCAAAACGAGATCCAGAGGCTCGTCTCCGCGACGATTGGGTTTTGTAGGGTTGGCCCCAGCACCCAAGAGCAGCTTCACAACCTCCACGTGCCCGTTTTCAATAGCGTCATGTAATGGCGTATCTTTGGAATCATTGACAGAATCCACGATGCAATGCTTATCCAGGAGGAATTTGACAACATTCGCATGGCCTCTAATACTGGCCATATGAAGGGGCGTATTAAGAGCGTGATCGGCCTCATTCAAATCCTGGGGTCTTTCCTCAAGTCTCTGCCTGGCGATATCCATTGCACCTTTTTGGCAGGCGCGTGCGAGAAGGGTCTGACCAGAGGAGTTAACATGCTTTTTGTGGGGCGCCATCTTGGCTGGGGATGTAGCAGAGTCGCCAGTAGCGGGTGCTGCGAGACTCCGTAGGCGGGAGCTTCGAGGATGCGAGCTCCCACTTGCTGAAGAGTCGTCAGAGTGGTATTCCGTGGATTGCAAGGGTGCAGGAATGCGCTTCTTCTTGTGACTCAAGCCATTTGAAGAGGACTTGGATGGAAGCTGGGTCGAGGCACTTCGCCGGTGGTTACGTGCATTTGAGTGCGGGGATATTGATCTGGTCCGTTTCCGAATGTTTGACTCGACGTGGAACTTTGACCGGCTGTCTGGATGCAATCGCTGGTCGTTACTTGGGCTTCGCAGCCGATTGAATCTGGGTCGCCCTTCCTCTTCATCACCAGATGTCGAGGCGTACTGTTTACGGCGCGGGATAACTCTATCAACAGACTTGGCTTTGTCAGAAATGGTAGAGCGAGGACGAGGTGGGGGAGATGGGGAGCGCGAATGGTCAGATTCAGATGCTGCAGGTTTGGATAAAGAGGAGCGGGTTGTGTTGACAGGAGACGTTGGCACAGAACTCAGGCCGCTTGAATTTCCCAGGTGCGCGGAATCGCGGTCGTCCATGAGATTGCCATGTTTGGCGCGTTTTCTCTTTCCCAGCTTGGAAGTCGCGATGGCGTCGCTTGCTCCTCCTATTTGCGAGTTCGAGGCTGCCGTTGTTTCTGCGTTTGCACGATGAGTCCCCAGATGTGCTCCTTCCCCACTGGTACCTTTCACTGCATCCTTTATTACCTCATCCTCGCTCTGATCTTCGTGTTTTATTGATTTGCGCTTCTTGGATGGTGAATGGCCATCCTTTCCCGGGAGCACGATTGTTTCCGCTTCAGAGTCACTCTTTGCATCCGCATCAACATCGTCCACGGCCCTCGGAACCTCATTTGGGGGGTCGACATCCATGGCTACATCCGGTGCTAGCAGAGGCGGCGATGATCTGAGGCCATTTGGGGTATTTCGAGATGCACTTCTCACGCCATCTTGATCCGCGCGAAGGCCATCGGGCGAGGCAGAGTGTCTCGCGGCGACGGCTCTCTCATTGTCTTGCGCATCCATAGATTCTAGCCCGGGTGTCGCCTTTTGCGGTACATCTTCGTCGACGTGTGGTTTAGGAGACACTTTGGAGGTGCGTATGAGGAAGGACAAGGAGGATCATCCGAGTCCTTTTCCTGTACTCGTGAAATCGGCAATGGCGATGCGCGGAGCGGGCTGTTTGCTGGCGGATGGTCTACAACGACGTGTCTCAATGGCGAATGCAGATGCTGGGTATGGAAGAGGGCGTTTCTGTTTCGGTCATAAGGCGGGCGGTATGGGTTTGTTTGTCGTAGGTGTAGGGTAGGCTCTCGAGAGATCAAGCCTCCGTGCTGAAGATGCGGCTGCTGGGCTGACTACGGTGACCATGCTGGTTCTGCACCTTGGAGGGCTGGACGTTTGCAAGGATCCTGTGGCGTGGGCCAAGAAAAGGGGGATGGCAGCCTGTTCGTTGTTCACAGATGCCGGCCAATTGATATGTGAACCGTACGATAATTCACCTATGCATCAATCTACATGTTACATCAGGATACAATCATGATATGAAGTCGGACCTAGGAATCTCAAGAATGTGCCCCTCTTCGATAAGAAATGTGGAAGAATGCTGAATGATCATGTGGATGGATGTGGATCTCCTGTTGACGTGCGCGATTTGCGACGGCGCGAGCTCAAAATCGCGATCTTTCTCCGGGTGACGGAGTCAAATCCTCATGGATGAACCAAAAGTGATAAAATGCATTTTTGTTATTATTAACCCTACCAGAACGACTCAGAATGTTCTTGTTGTTGTGGAACATTGTCGAGGTCTATAATTAGCACGGCTTGTTCACCACGAGCTATCGTTCATCGTTCATCGTTCATCGCTCAAACCCCACTGTTACAACCCCTCTGCCACAGCTAACAACAATGGCGGTCTCTTCTCTCGAGGAGGCCCGAGTCAAAGGCTTGCCATCTAGTGCCTTCTACATCGCAGATTTCATCACAGAAGAAGAGGAGCAGATGCTTCTGAGTAAGGTCGGTCCTCTCATAGGCCTCGCGCGTACTTTGCTGACTTGTAAGATCGCAACTGCACCAAAACCTCGATGGAAACAGCTCGCCCATCGACGTATCCAAGTATGGCCTTCTGATCTGTCCAAGAACAATACACTTCTCGACTCTTCGCTTCCAAATTGGCTCGTAGACCCCATCATCAGCCGCATGCAATCCCTCCCCATCTCTACGACCGATCCGCAGTCCCATATATTTTCCGATAGCCCTCATGGCGCCCCAAACCTCGTCCTCATCAACGAATACCAGCCTGGAGAAGGGATCATGCCGCACAAAGATGGAGTGGCGTATCACCCAGTAGTATGTACTGTCAGCCTGGGATCCAGCCTGACATTGGGCATACACGGCAAGAATGAAAGCGGTAGCACAGAATCAGAGCCTCGCTGGCGTATTCTACAGGAGCCTAGAAGTCTACTCATCACCACCGGCGAACTATACACGGACTTCCTGCACGGAATTGCTGAAATTACCGAAGACGTCAGTCTCAGCCCCGACACCGTTTCAAACTGGGACCTCCTTAGGTCTCCAGACCGGATTATAGATGGGCGGCACCAGCGCGAGACTCGAACAAGTCTTACATATAGGGACGTTCTGAAAGTTACCAAGCTGGGGAGCAAGTTTGGCGCGCTGGGGAAACGGTGATTATTTCTAGTACAAATATGGAATCATTCTCCAGCGTCCCTTGACGTTTTCAGCGCCAAATTTCTCGGCGTACCATTTCTTCGTTGAATCTGCGGTTACTCCGAGGTTTGAGACTACAAATCCAAGCCCAGCGAGAACGGTCTTGTTGAAGACCTGTCCGGGAGGCGCAGATATGATTGCTAGTGCAATATAGATCAAGCATTCGCTCGTGTAGTGTGGGCATACAATATGCTTGAACAGACCGCGTTGGGGCAGGCTGTATTTCTTGAGGCTGGCCAGATACCTGTGGCTGTCGTTCTGGATGGCAGAGGCAACGAGGAAGAGGGGGATTGCAACCGCTGTCTTCAACGATGGCGTCGAGATCTCCAGGAGACTCAAAAGTGGCCTTAGAGAGTTGAGCACAGCTACGTATGGTTAGTCATTAGTGAAATCCAACGGGCAAGATCACTCACGAGCCCCTTCAACCACCACCGAAATCCCCATGAAGACATAATAAGCAATGCCACTACAAGCAAAGTCAGTAACCCATAACTCCCTAGCATGCATGTGACATACATCAAGTAAAGCCCAACCCACATCCTCGACTTCGACGGCCTCGTCAAAGTCAACGATTCATACAGCCGTCTCCCCCCTGCGCCGACATCATCGTCCACGCCAACACCAACTGATTTGCCGTCATTCCCCTCCCAGTTTTGTTCCCCCCCTTCAAAAAGCTAACCGCAGAACCACCCCTAAACATCTGGTAGCCCCAAAAAAGAGAAGATCCCACCGAGACCACATAGTAATGCGTGAACCACGAATGCGGGACCTGGAACTCAGCTATATACTCCAGGGCGTGACTAAGGGCGGTTTTGGAGTTAGGGGTTTTGGCGGAGATGGTGCGGCTGTTGCGGCTGTTGCGGGAGCCGTAGTTCATGATATTTGAACGGAAGGAGGGGATCAGTGTGCCGCCTAGGTCGACGGCTGTGCCGAGGGAGAAGAAGAGTCTGCAGAGTGTTGCGGCGTCCATTTTTAAGGCAGGGATTGGTGATGATTAAGGAAGGAAAGGAAAGGAGAGGAGGAAGTTGTGAGTTGTAGTTTATCTCGGAGATGAACACGAGTTGAGAGTGGTACGAATGCGCATTAGCTAAAGGGCATCACCACCATGACTTTCAAAATCGTTGGAAGGTTTCTTTGAAAGTCGCACAGATTCCCCAAGAAGAAATCAGTTGAAGATATAAATCAATGTTATAATAAATCCAAATTTCCCTGTAGCTCTGATGCAGTATCAAAACGGCTTTTCTTCGGCCCAAAAACCTAGCGCAAACATTTAAAAATCTACCCCACCGCGCCAGCATCTTGGAAATACACCTCCCCGCCACAGTACCACCAATTCCTTAACACACTACAACTACAATTCCTCAAAGCCAGCGCGCTTCCCCATAATACCAGAACCAAATATCTCAGAGCCCGCCTCTGCAAAACCGCAACCATGGCGACCACGGTGGATAAGGTACGTTGAGCCGGCGCCCCAGATGGAAAAGCGCATTTGCTAATGAGATTGTGTCTTTAGATCAAGGATATTGAGGCCGAAGTAAGCTATGCTATTTCCATATCGACTTGTGACTCGAGGCGCTTTTGCGGTTGTGATTGCTCGGTGGAAGGAAGGGAAGGGGGCGAGGAAGTTGGATATATATCTGCGGGCAATTACTTTTTGGATACAATGGCTAATAGATGGATAGATGGCCAAGACGCAGAAGAATAAAGCGAGTAAGGAGATCTTGTTTCGTTACCATTCGACCACAATCTGACTTTCTAATTAGCATCATTCCATCTTGGTCAACTGAAAGCCAAGCTCGCAAAGCTTAAGCGCGAACTACTTACTCCCACAACTTCCGGCGGAGGCGGCGGCTCAGGTTTCGATGTCGCGAGAACCGGTGTAGCAAGTGTTGGCTTCATAGGATTTCCTTCGGTGGGGAAGAGTACGCTGATGAGTAAACTTACGGGACAACACTCAGAAGTTGCGGCGTATGAGTTTACGACGTTGACGACAGTGCCCGGGCAGGTGCTAGTGAACGGGGCGAAGATTCAGATGTTGGATTTACCGGGAATTATTCAGGGAGCGAAGGACGGAAAGGGTAGAGGACGACAAGTCATTGCTGTCGCGAAGACATGCCATTTGATTTTTATTGTTTTGGATGTCAATAAGCCGCTCACGGACAAGAAGGTACGTTAGAATGAGGCAGATCTTCGTAACAGTGCTAATAATTTCCCCTAGATCATTGAAGCAGAATTAGAAGGCTTTGGCATTCGGATCAACAAATCCCCACCGAATATTGTATTCCGGAAGAAAGATAAGGGCGGCATCAGTATCACAAATACTGTTCCGCTCTCGCATATCGACCACGACGAGATTAAGGCCGTTATGGGCGAGTACAAGATATCCTCTGCAGATATTGCGATTCGATGCGATGCCACAATTGACGATCTCATCGATGTCCTGGAGGCAAAAAGCAGAAGTTACATCCCAGTCATTTATGCCCTTAACAAGATCGACGCAATTTCGATAGAGGAGCTTGATTTACTCTACAGAATTCCGAACGCATGCCCTATTTCATCTGAGCATGGCTGGAATATTGATGAGTTACTAGACCAAATGTACGTTACCCCTTAACAGCTGCACATCCAAGTCTTTGGACCGCCTCCTGAGCCTTTTTCCTACTGCCTCAATCCATGGTTGCACGCTCAACTGTCATGAAACCTTAAATATCTGAAGGCTTGATTATTCTCCGAGTCTCGTCGCTGACATACGCCCAGGTGGGATAAACTCAATCTTGTGAGAGTGTACACAAAGCCTAAAGGAAAACTACCCGACTACACTCAACCGGTCGTGCTTCGTTCCGGGCGTGCGACCGTTGAAGATTTCGTAAGTGGCTGCGGCTACAGTTGCACCAGGCTATCCCTCCATTCGCTAACCATTAATAAAGTGCAATGCTATTCACAAGACTATCGTGGAAGACTTCCGACAGGCCGTTGTGTATGGCAAATCCGTAAAACACCAACCGCAACGAGTAGGACTTAGCCACGAGCTTGCGGACGAAGACATCAGTAAGTAGCCAAAAAACCTTACGATTCCTTCCTTCGGCTTTTGTTCTAACCCTCACTCAGTTACTATCATCAAACGATAAAAACCTCAAACACTCTGCAGGCCGGTTGTGACCATCAAGGGTCCTGCATAGTGGCCAAGGCTCAGCCGTGCTGGAGGATTCGCACTGCCGAAAGGTATAACTAAATATGCGAGGCAGACGGCCATGACGTTTATATAGGAAGTGGGACTTTTTGCCAGAACTTGACGGCCGCATTTTCGGCGACACAGCAAAGACCGCGGTTGAAACAGTCCGCAGCAGAAATGGCGCATCCAACACCAGGAACAGGCTGCGGCAAGGCTAATCGTTTCATTCAACTAGAGACAATGAAAACTAGAAGATTATACAGTAAATCCATCAAGCTGGAAACAACGGATGACTAGGTCGACGTCACAGATGTCTCGCATATGTCACGTCAACTTGAACTCTTTTCGGTGCCCAATATGCAATTGAGTTTAACCCCGCTTTTCGTAGGAGACAAAAGTTGCCGTTTTCACTTGCAATCCTTCCCGGCTACCAGGGCCTCTCTTTTGACAATTCACATAAAAGGCTATTCGGTGTCTGACAGCCTTGAAATATTCACAATAGCGCATATAGCTTAGGAACCGTTTATCAACAGATCAGGCATTTTTCTCGCCAACGAAAAGCTCTAGACAAACATGTTCCTTGGAACGATGAAGTTCAATCAAGGTTCAAACAGTCGGACGGAAGAACGTGCTTCAACTACTCCAACCTGCATGACACTTGGGGATCCAATCTATGATGCCGATGCATCGCATCCTCCACCTGTGCACAGACAGCGGGACTTCGCGAGCAGCGCTTAGCGCGCACGCTCAAAGCAGCGTTGAGGAGATTGCAGGGGCTAATTCTGCCTAATCACATGGATTAATCCCCGAACATTCCCAGCCAGTCAATTCCGGGGACTTTTGTAAAATTGAGATTGGTGTACTAATTCGACGGTTTTATGCCCTAGCTTGGCCTTTCCAGCCCAACCGGTCGTCGCTGGACGGCTTCTACCTACCACTTTGCAATAAATTCTAACTGCTTTGGAAGCAAATAGACCCCGGCGTTGTACGGCAGCACGAGTCTTATGAAACAGTTCAGAAATGGAGACCTCAATTGAGATGTCCTGAATCTTGATTTTCTTCAAGGCCGGCAAGGCCTAGAACCTGATGATCTACCCGGGGAAAAGCAACATCGCTTAGCTGCGTAAGAAGCCACACCACGAGGAGGCGTAGGGAGGCTGATATTTCCCCCTTTGGAAAAGGTAGTGAGTCCAAAGGGTCTCTCCTCCTTC
The DNA here is from genome assembly GCA_007825345.1 of Lachnellula suecica. NCBI lineage: Eukaryota > Fungi > Ascomycota > Leotiomycetes > Helotiales > Lachnaceae > Lachnellula > Lachnellula suecica. The sequence continues at coordinate 12,087 of QGMK01000211.1, forward strand.
GGGGCTTTATCTTTCGCTAACCTCCGCCCTCTAACGGCACAGTTTCGGACTCGGACTGAACAAAAGCAACAGTCTGTTGCCAAAAATGGATCAGTTTGACTCGTATAGCTTCTTCTAGTTTGTCCAAGAGACTATCGCCATTTGATCTATGTGGTTCTCTTGACACAGAGGTTTTTTTCCCGTGGCAGCAGTTATCGTCTCGACCCCCACGATCAGCAGCGACCAATTGAACACTGAAACTTAAAGATACAGTATTTTGCATCGTTGAAGATTCAGATTGATGTGTTACGGAAGCTATAATTTCGACCCCATAAACGAACCACTTGGGATCGCTTCCGGGACGAGAATGGAATCGCTTGGACCCCTCACCCAATGCAGTATCCGTAATCAGAGGCCATCTCCAACACGGTATATTCTTTTATCCAATTGCCTTCCCTGGCTTCGAGGCGGAATCCTACCCAACCCCCAGATTTATTGGCCTGCTGCTGACGGAGGAGACGGCCAACTTGTTGGTTGAGGCCAAGCCTCACTTTTACAAGTGGACGAGAATGGCGGACGGGCAGCCTTCATCTAGTGGGCGACCAGTCCTAGTGTTTGAGGCCTCGGGATGGCAAAGGGACGGCCCATAATGTAGTCCAAAATCCACCGAAACTCTACCGATGGCTCAACAGCCTAGTATGCTCTTCATGGCTACAGGCGTGGGGCCTGGCGGAGCAAGAGTAGGATGAAGACTTCCCCATTAGTCGTTTGAGAATGGATCAGTGATTCAGAAGAAAGGATTCGAGGCGATGGATACGAAGCTTAGCATAGCATCCTGTGGGACGCGCAAGAAAGTCCCCCAAATGGACTTGCAAGTCACAATACTATAATCAGTACCAAGGAAGAAATGGTCTGCATAATAACAGTCTGCGAGCTCGGTTCATGGGGGATCTGCTCTGATCCGATGCTCCTCCCCCGTGCCCCTCCCCCTCTCATTCGCCGTCCCGAAAGAGGAGCCGTGGGTGTACGTGATATTGCTGCTTGCAGGCGTGGAGTTGATACATCGCTACCAGGAACCCTCGACTGGTCGCAAAGGTTACATGGAGCCGGCGACCACATGCATAGGGCGGCGGCGAGCGACCGCTGGTGCGAAGCCCCCAAATTTTTTGGCGAGAGTTCTCCGCTATCCTCCCTCGCCTCCCTAGGCTGAGCCTAGCAATTACTCCCGCAATCCGCTTTGCAGCTTTGCTGGATGCGTGTTGGTTGCGCCGTCGGCGCTCGCATCGCTCCCACGCCCGTCCGGCCTTGCTATCAAGCTTCCCCTGTCACTACGGCGAGCCTAGGACCATCAGAACCTACTTCTAGGCCAAGCTTCAAGGTGCTTAGGTGAGGGAGCCTGACCCTAAAAGCCTCAGTACACCGTAAGGAGTGCCACACCAGGCTTCCTGCTTCCAATGCCAGCGCGAGAGGAGCGAGGAATTACTGTAGTCGCCAGCAGAGGAGTGAGGCCACAAGCTGCCCCCCCCCCGCGCCCTCGTTCGTGAACCTTGGAGATCCGTCAAAACCTTGACTCGGCATCCATGGACCAGTCAGTAAAGCCACAGCTACAGCTTCTCCGCACAAGTAGCTTCTCCCTTTCCACTCCCTGTCCTGCGCCGCCCTCCCCTGCCTCGGGCCTGCCCTCCCCCTGTCAGCGCAGAGCTTAGACTTTCGTACACATACATCTGTGCCCTCACTTCTGTTCCCGCTCTCCAGGTTGCAAAGCGCCTGTTTTGCTTGCTTTTATGCTGTTTGCGCGTTTAAGCAGCTTTCGCGCTCGTTTCGATCCGACTCGACTCCACCCCAACTGCCTTCCCCAACGCTGCTGCAGCTGAGCAAGCAGGGTTCTTATATTGACGCCGCTGCCAGGAACCATTGCTTATCATGCATGCAGTCTGCCGTTCTTGAGACTGCCTTAGCCAGGAACAACATCAACATACACGGCCTCGTCTTGCTCGGGCTCGAATAAGCAGTCGGTCGATGTGCAATTGCAGTCGCATAAATTTTTGGAACCGAGTATCGCATTCCACTAGACAATGCACGACTCGATGATGGCTCAAATTGGTATGGACCACGAGCATCATGCGGGGAACGACAATGGGTTTGGCAGCAATGAGGGATGGGTCGATATAAGTCACAGTTACAATTCGTCACAACATCAATCGCCAATATACGAACATGGAGGTTTTGGCTTTCCTATGCAGCCGGTCCAAAACCACCAAATTCCGACAGAACCTCCCTTTAATCCTCATCGAGTATCACAACCACCGCAGTCCTTGCCTCCACACCAGCAATTACTTCCTCTTATCATGCCCAGTCATCCAACATGGCCCAGTATGTTGACAAACCCAGCAAGTTATTCGGCGCCTCCAGTTGCAATTCCTTCCGCCGCTCCGCTTGTCAAAGGAAGTAATACGAAGTTGCCAGCAATTCATACAACACCAACTCCGCGAAAAACACTGACTGATAACGATCGAAGACGGATGTGTCAATATCATGAAGAAAATCCATCTGTGAAGCAAACAGAAATAGGAGGTAAGGGAAATTTGAAACGGAATGCATATAAGTGATCTTTGGCTAACCTCTCTCTAGCAATGTTCGGTGTTGAAAGAAGGTAAACTTGCCAGACAACCCCAGATATGCAATTACTAAGACAAAACTTCTAGTACTGTGTCAAAAGTCCTTCGCCAGAGGGAAAAATATCTCTATCCAGAAGACAGGAGCTTGTCCCCAGCGAAAAGAGTGAAAGGAAAATTCCCGGACATTGAACGTGCTCTTTCAAACTGGGTCAGGAATAACCAAAAGAAAGGCATCCCCTTGACAGATGCGACCATCAAGGAGAAGGCTCGATTTTTTGCTACTACTGTGGGCAACGACGAGAGTCACTTGAAGACTAACAGCGCCAGTTGGTTGGAAAAGTTCAAACAAAAGAATGGTATTGGTTCAGGGAGGCTATCACGGAGAGCTTCAGAGACGAATATTTCGGACAGTGGGTCACTCAATCCAGATTCGGCAGTGCAGTCAGCATCTCAGACGCCTAATGGAATCTCTCCCGTGTCACCTGGAACTCTACCCTCTCCATCGCCATTGTCTGCAACCAAGAGCAATGACGATCTAAAATCCGAAAGCCTCAATGGGTACATCGAATTTGGCCAAAGCAATGGTGGCTATAGACACTCGAACTCTCAGAGCACGACTTCATTGTCAAGTGCTTTCACGGATCCTCAAGGGTCCTTTTCGGGTGGTCCCACGAGCCCAACTACGCCATATGCTTTCTCACCGGATAACAACTCTGCCTCTTGGCTACCTTCGCAGCAAGCGCGACTTCCCCCACTAGGGAACAACTTTCAGAGGCCCCGAAGTCAAACTTTTCCAATGCTTGGGATCGATCCTTCCTTCATCTCGTCCCAACAATCCGAGCCACTGACACCTAAATACCTACCTGGGACAGAACCATCTTCGGCATTGGATTCTCCAATTCACGAGATGCCTCCTTCGTTTGGAATGGATTCCGCCATATCCTCGCCTCCGCTGCATCACAGCAGTAGCAACGGCTCCATGGCGCCTCCCCAATCCACCACACCCATCACAGGCCTCCAATCACCACCAGGGTCTTCAGCGCCCAGCTCACCAACCCAAGATGACGCTCGACGAGCCCTCGATACGTTATTAAACTTCTTCAACCAGGCCCCAAACGGCTTAGTAGACCAGAACGAGTACATGACAGTCCTGAAGCTGACGGAAAAACTACGACTCCAAGCGGGACCCCTCCCAGGAGGCCTCCACCGAATCGCCGAGCAAGACAGCGAGCTCCCAGCGCCCAAAATGGAGCACTCAATGAGCGCAGGCTGCTGAACCCCATCACGGCCCCTCAAACCAGCATCTTCTCCTTCGTCTCTGTCCTTACATACTGAATCAGCACATCATCGAACCGGCGTTAGTTATTTCCTCGTCACCAAACCATGTACAGCGGCGTCTCCAGCGCCAACGAACCAGCACTTATTTCTCTTCTTTCCCTGTTCTTATTTCGATTCATACCAATATACCTCTCTACACATCGCTCTTCGGTCGGGGGTGCAGGCTGGCACCCAAAGGGGACCCGGAAAAAACCATATACCCATGATATACCTCCCGCTCACGCGAATTACTCCGTACTGTTTATCTTCAAGCCTGTTCATGTTTTTTATATATTGTTTTGAAGCGGCGATCAGCACGATTTCATTTTCCACCTGCTGCGCATTTACAGAGACTCGGGATTGTGGCGGATGCTGCAGGGTGTTTCACAGCCTGAAAGAGGCTTTTTGGTTGTACTGGCTAGGGAGGAAAATATGAGAGATCTGGAGGTCGTGAACCTCACTCTAAGGTTGGCTATAAGGATTTGGTCAGGGGTTATGGAATGATATTCCAGTCGGGCAGTCTAGTCTTTCCAATATAAGGCGGCCCATCTGATTTTTGGGAGGCCCCATTTGATCTAAAATTTGTCACAGCTGCACTGAGATTGAGCAAGTGATTGAAAAGTTTTGTCATTAATTTGTCATCTAACTAGCTTAGTCTTTCGTCCAAAAGCTCGTCAACCCCTTTTTCGGAGAGTTCGGGTATCAGCCGCACTATGATCAGCTCAACGACGCCATAGAGGAGATGTTTGTTGCAATAGCTATCACTAAACACATTCAACACTTCCTCGACCTCCTGCACTCTCCGCTCTTTCACAGCGCCAAAGTATATGTCCTGCATCTTGGCAGGCATGAGCGATAAGATGGTCTCGGCGCATCGCCGTCGAATGAGGAGTTGCTCGGCTGGAGAGGGGATCGTCCGTGGGGGCGCAAGAGTATTGTTCGGAAAGAGCGCTGCACGCGCATTCCGCAGCAGCAAAGGCAATAGCGAAGGATCCAGCACCCTGGTTTGGATTGCGTGGGAAAGGATTCTAGGGGCCACACTGTTAGCGGATGATTGACTTTCGGGTGCCTTATACCGGCATTCCAGATCTATGCATGACGATTGAAATCGTTGCGGTGCAGATGTTGGAAGGTTGAAGCAACAAGCCTCGCTACGGTACTGGAGCCCAAGGATCGATGTCCAGGCCAGCCGGAGCCAGGATCAAACAGCATTGGCTCGCAGTCCAGACCTTTGTCCAAAGCAGCATGCAAAACTCGTATGAGCATGAGGCGGAAAGCAAAATGACTGGATGAGATGGACGGCCTAGACGGGAGGGAGGTGCGGTACGACGCGAGGGACCCCGAATCAGGAGCCCCTGCAGAATAACGCCGGGCGCGTAAAGAAGGCTGTCGTAAGGCTCGCTGGCCTCCGGTCCCCCAACGCGACTTTGAAACTATTACAAGGCCGATGAAACTTATCTGAATTATGCGACCATAGATACTGCATAAGATGACGATAGGAACTCTTGGGCTGGGACCGTAATGCCATTGCATCAAACTATAGGCCATGAGGCAGACAGCTCGAGATGTAATTGACCAGGCTTGCAACGGGTTAATGTAATTGATGCATCCCGCAAGCCACCGTCTGTGCAGCTGGCAGCATTTCATGCAGAACGATAACAAAATATAAGTGGCATGACTTGCCCGAGTGAAACAACTTCGTTCCCTGCAAGCTGACTGGGGCGATTCCAAGTCAAGTGATCATAATTTCATGCGGTGTGACACTCATCTCCGGCGCTTGAACACGGGAAGGGCTTTTCTCGATGGATCAAGGAACACAAATACTTACTTATCAAGCATTCCATCAGCATTCCCTAGTTCTCCGGGTCCCGCAAGGGCACCCCATTGCAGCATCGATATTGTCCCGTAAAGCCACGGCATCCGGATAGCGAGATCGAATAGGCTAGAGACACAAGACCATAGCTTCATTTTGATAATCGGCCGTTTTAATGGTCGGATGGTGGCATCTGACGTTCTCTCACTATGGGGCTTCGGTCCCGAAATGTGGTCTGACGTCTTCGCTGAGCCAGTAAGCTTCTTCGTAGCTGGAATACGGGAAGGGAGCGAGGATGATGTCGCGACTGTGACGATCAGAAAGCGTATAGTCGTGAATGTGAGAAATGCATATTGGAGAATTAGCCAAAACGTTCTCTGGATGGACCATCCAATATTCCATCCTTTCGTATTTCCTCCAGTCACATCCAACGGCGGTTGGTTCGACGACTCCGAGTTTGACCTGTCAAGTCGAACTGCGGCCTTGGAATTTGGGAGTTGGGTTTGAATAGTCTCCCCGATTTTTGTAATACCTTCCCATAAGAGCCATGGTTCAGAAGCTTTCCCGCCAATACCACCACCCAATATCATTTCAGAAAATATCTGGCCTACTAACGTAGTCAAACAGTCATTTTCCAGATCCTCTGTAGGCAATAGGACAGCCAAGACCCCATGTACCAATAACTGCCTGTATGCCGCCTCGTTGTTTAGTTGTTGCTGAACGAGGGGTCCATTATTGTCAGGAACTGGCGCCAAAGCAGGAAATGGCCATAATGAGTGATATATCCGCCGAGGATCTCCTTCAAGCGGCGGTGGATGTGAGGAATAATTTGCGATTCGATATGCTAAAATTTGCCATCAGTGATAGCTTAACACCAGAGACTATTACATAAAATACCTCGCACATGCGTTTCTAACAAGTCCGGCAGCTCATCAAACAGGAGACTCTCTAAATCAACCTTCCTTAGCCTCTGCTCCAGAGCCCTTGTGCAATGTGCGATGATCTTCACAACCTCCTCAACGAAGTACGGATCCGGCGTAATCTTCGTATACCAAGTATGCACAAACTCCCTGATTATGATCGCGATCAAGGCATAGAGCTGCAGATCCACCTCATTGCTACTCGTCAACGGCGGGAGTAACTCGTCGATTGGCGCTGGGGTACTGCGACCCTTATCACTCAGATGTGAACATAGGGTGCGGCGGATCAGGAAGAGAGTCGCACGATCCGAGACTGGGTCCGCAGGAGGAAGCCGGCTGTTTTGACGGGCAATAGGAGTCGCGGTTCTTGAGAGCGGTTCTTTGGAGGTTGGTATAGGTATGGATAGGGCTGAGGCGGACTGAGGGGAGACATTTGAGGTTGCGGTGGCCTTGAGACGCGGCTGAAGTCTCGACATGGAGTTGCGGTGTTCCGGACGGCTCAGAGCGCCCGATCTGGCTGCGCTCGCAGGTAGAGAGAGTACTTAGGTTCCTTGGAATGACCTTAGCTTCGATTTACAGTCCTCATCTTGACTGTTGTGGGTAATAATAGGAATGTAGGTTTTGATGAGGTGAGACCGTTGTGAAAGGGTGCAGGTTGACGTCTAACCAGAAGCGGAACCCCGCAGCCTTGTCGCAGCCTCGTCTATAGATTTTACAACTCGGACATCGCTCTGATCTAGTCAATTCTTTTATTTATCTATCTAAATTGGGCATTCAGACATTATATAACCAAATGGAGTTCGAGTTTTGGGTTCGTAAGCAATCAAGTTAATTGGTAGTCGTAGAGACCTGTAATTTGCAGCTATGACTCTTTGAAACAATGAAATAAAGAGATTATATGTGCTGATACATAAAACCTGCTGCCGTAAGATTCTGTTAGATTCGAGAGATAGAATAATTGACAGAACTTTGACTGGTGGTAACGCTTTCGTGGGCTGTACGGCGAACAACGCGGCATACTTTTTCACCGGAAGACGAACTCGACAATGCTAAGTAACCAAAAATTTAATTATATTTAAGTCCGGTCCGAGGCCCACTTCATGCTTGAATCCAGACTCCGTAAATGCTAAACAAGTCCAGGGGTTTTCACCCAGGCCTAAGCCAATCCATACTGCAATCACCACATCACCACATCACCGACCCCTTCACGCTTTCATCTAACTCTCATAACTCTTACTCCTTCAAGACATAGCCGGGCTTCCCTTGCGCTCATGAATGATGACTTGCTTCTTCTCTACAAAGGCACCGAAGGCTACAGTGCCCAGGATCAGCGCCTCCAAAGGAATAAGCATAACCGTGAGATACAGCGCCGCTTTGCTCTCCTTGCACAAAGTGCCCCAGTGTGGCTTGGTGTCCATGCTGACGGCCGACCATTGACAGCTCCAGCTCTGCAGTGTCGATACGCTGTTTGAAGAATTGACGCCGTAGAAGAAGGAGGTGCCAATGAGGCCGGCAATGAGGCAGACTGCCGGAGCTAGGGCGGAGATTGAGGTATGAATGAGAGCCTTGTTTCGTACCTAGCAGGTCATTATTAGTAAACATATATCTTGGAGGGGTAGAAGAGGAGGGACTTGACATACCGCAGGTAACTTGCTGGCAGTCAATGAGAGGGCGCTGGCAACGAATACAATTACGGAGCAGACAACCAGGGCAACAGTCGGTCTCAGATCAAAGTCGCTGGGCCATAGGGGCAAGAAGTAGTCTTCACCAAGATGTGTGTTGTTGAAGACAGATAGAGTATCGCCAGCCGTGCCCAGGATGGTGATAGAAGAGAGCAGAGCCAATGCTGTCAAAGCAAGACGGACAGACTCGGCTGCGCGAGCTGATTTGGCGCTCTTCTGGTGTCCAGCATCAGGAGACTCAAACTCAGTGAACTCTGAGTTGAATTGGGGTTTGAAGGCGGCCATAATAAGATAGGTAGGTGACGATTAAGGGAATGAGATTAAGGTTGTTTTGGGCAAGGTGGAAGAAGACGAGAAACGCTGGTGGGACTGAATCAACAGATGGAGGATACTATTGAAGGATTGAGGAAACGAAACATACAAGTACTTCTTGTATCGATCTGATAGACGCTGGCGTGGAGACATAAATAGGAAAGAAGCTACTGTGCTGCACCTCATCTGTCTCTTCATATTGTTGGACCATTTGTTGGACCCTGACCCCTCGGCGCACGGCAGCGTCTCCGTCTATTTCCTCCCTTTCCGCGATGTGCCAGCCCCAAGATTCCCAAGATAGCAATCGCGATGCGCTTGGTCTGGTGAAGTGGCCCAGTCAGACTGCATGACAGGCATAAGGAGGTGTCGGCAAATCTCATCGGGCGAGGAGATTGGTGGTTGGAATGGTCGCTTGTAGGCCGCCTGCCGGCAATGTATTTTCTGATTGGGCGCTGCAGGGTGCTATTTTGGTTTGGCGGTTGGGTGCAGGTACCCCTGGGCGCTTATGAAACTTTGAATAGAGTCAACACCACACCAATTCTAATAGAGCCTTATCATGTCGGCATCGGGGGCTCTTTCTGCGACCTGCAGTCAGCAGCATATTTGCAACGCCAACAGCATTGGCGTGGCCATCTGATCTTCTCCAAGGTTGTTCTGCAGTCTCCGTGTTACCGCACCTTCAAGGTGCTGTTCCTCCAAATGGTTTCAGCAAATCTCACTCAGGCAGACGTGTGCATCATAGACTCTTTATCCGGGTGGCTGGTTTGATTTTGCTGATATCAAGAGTTGAGTGTGGGTGTTTGAAACTCTCAAAGCCAGCCAGTTTAGATTTTGAGGCTGCAACGAGTTTCTCAAGCAGGCTTAAGAAGCACAAGTCCTGTAATCGATTGCTCCTTCCACGACTCGTACCCCTTTCTATTTCTCCTGCACGAAATCATTGTCTTTTGCATAAGACAAGGCCTTAGGCACCCAGATGTGCTCTAGTCGTTCTGAGGCATGTTGGTTTTCGAGTGTTGGTGAACTGCCAGCACTTTCTCCCATCGCGGATGATCTTCACTATAGGTAGGCAAAAGTCCGTCAGTTTCCGAGAGGTAATCGGACCTATGTCGGGTCAGGACCAAGTCATGTCGTATTTTCAATGAGCGCTCCGTGTATCCATGACTTCGTCAATTGACCAGGGGACGCCGTCGCATGACAATATCTTGATGCCATGCTGAGAATCGAAATTCGAAGATAGAGAAAAGTATATCTCTCCACGAAGTTCTGAGAAAGTTCTTTTTCAATACGGTAAGGAATTGGGTCATCATTTCTGTCAAACCCCTTACTTCCACGTCTTGTCTCATTTCTTCATTTTCGCCGACAAGTCTTTCCTAATTTGGACAGAAGCAAAAATGTAAACATAAGCTGGGCGACTCACCCAAAAGCAAGGTAGAATTTCTGCCCGCTCCATGATGCTATCTGGTCACATCAATTTGTATGTGTCCTAATGGCCCGATGGCGAGTTGATTTCTCAATTCCCGCCTGTGTTCTTCCTATTCAACCTCTGTCCTGTTCTCTTTACCTTTACTGTTCAAAGTCTGGTCCATCATAGTAAGTATGAAATCAGAACTCTTGTGAAATATTCTTGCTGACGGGCGATCGGTCAGAACAGTTATGTCTGTAATCTCCTCGGTGGTTTCGCCGTCACCCATCAGATCAGTTTTCATAGCTACGAGATGGTATCAACTATCGCCGCGCAATACCGTTTTGGTACTACTGCCGTTGCTCTCTCTCCTTGGATTGATCGGCACCTGGGGATTGGCGAGGACAAATGGTCTCCTGGTATCCATCTTAGAATTGATCAGCGGGGAAGAAGCAAAGCTTCCCCCAACGGGCGATCCCCTCCTAAAGACGTACACACATATCAAAGTCGTTGACTATCAGCTTTCAATTCTAGTCACATTCTTTACGCCCCTCTTGAACTTGAGCCACGGCGAATTGACTTTGTTTGGCATCCATGGATTTGGGCAACTGGGGGCGGCCTGGACATTGATAATGATGGAAGGCATGAGAATGGGAAATCGACCCAGGCCAGAGGACTCAACGCAACTGTTGTCAAGACTCTGGAGCCAGCTGAAACGTCCCAACATTGTTGTGATTGGACTTTTGTGCCAGACCGTTTCGTTTGCGGTCACTGTACCACTGTGGCTGATCTGGCACATCGTCGCATCGCCGGTAGCTAAGTCCTTCCCTGGGGCATACGCAAGTAAGATACTTCTGGTACCACTTTGGGACCTAAGGATACTTCCAATTTCAGTATTTCTGGGCTACATTATGCCTTCGATCTTGATGGCACTGCCCTCGCCAGAATACCTATCTTCGTCTGCGCGCCAGAACTACATAGCTATCTGGCAGTTCTTCCCCTTTTGGACATCACGCATCCACTGGCTGTTGATAAGCCTTACCCGATACATCTTGAAGAAATTCTTCAAAAACCACGCAAATGCAAGGCCCTCAACATCTGAGGGGACGTCATATCTGAGCAACGTAAAGCACGTATACAGATTTGTGCTTACACTGTGCATGCTCACGCACATCCCGGTGGTCATCATTGCTCTGACACCAACCTTTGCGTTTCCCGTCTGGGCACCAACTCTGGCGCTTTTGGGAAAGCAGAACATATTCCGTGTCTTCGTTCCCTACTTCCCATTCCGCGACCACCAACTGTCTAACCAAGCAGAAGGCGTCCAGACATTTCTCATCTGGGATCTCTATATCGGCGGAGCAGCATTCTTAGTTTGGGCTATCTTCCTGTACCGGAACGCGACGAGTGAAAAGGCCATAGTAGATACCAAGACGAGCCTGCCGATATACGGGGAGCTTTTGCGCGGGAACGATCCGCAGACACCTAGAGACGTGGATTTGTGGAGGATATTGCTGGGGAAAATCGCCGTGTGGACTTTGGTGTCGGGGCCGATGGGGGCTTTGACAATTTTACTCTGGGAGAGAGATGCTATAGTGAGGCAGAAGATAAAACAAGGGTTATGAGAAAGGCAAGCCGTGCCGATGAGTTGGGAAATACGTAATAGATGGAATAACGTTGACTCAAATTTTGTGGGAGCATTGGTGATTTGAGGAATACCACTCATCCCGTTTTCATTCAAATAAGCCAGCTCTCACATGCCGCCAAATACCATCATCCATTTGAAAAATCCGAAAGCCAACGTCGTTGAAGACCTGGATACCGGGTGACTTATGAAGCTAACGATATTCTGCTAGAAAATGCGAAGAATTTGTTGATGGCGCCGCAGGGTAGTCGCTTCCACTTATTTCGCCATGTGCAGGTAAAGATATCTTCCCTCTATTGCTTTTTCCTCTTGTCTTCCTTGCATGTCGGTACTTGATCGATCAGAGGTCTGATCGAAGCGGACAAGATGTGAAACGACGATGCCATCGATGCGCGACTAGCGTACTCAGGAACCTTCGTCCTGACCTTGAGCACTTGCTCCTCTTGCGATTACTCCCAGGACGTCCGACTCAGACCATACTGAATAGACACGGCACTCACGCGACACGGCAGATCCGCAATACCTATGGCATTTATTCTCGGGCTTCAGCCGCCACTTGAAGGATGTGGCGTCTAGCATGCAGCGTTCTACCCTACTACCGTGGTGAGGCTGAAGTCGAAGCTTCTGGACTCGAGCTCGAGGGCTCGAGACAATCCACAGATCTGAATGGTAGGTACTTACTCGATGAGGTGGGCGGAGCGTAGCTGCACCTTGCCGTCGCTGTCGCCAGCAGAATACCGGTTGTCTAGCGGTCAATATAGCCAAAACTCTGTGCTGTTCTGGAAAAGGCTATCGTGGCCCACCTCCAGCACCCGCCTCTCGAGAGCTTCATTTCATTATCAGGAAAAGAGGTCAAAGCACGTCTTTGCTCCTGGTGCTCCTCCCCCATTGCTACAAGTGCGGTGTCCATCCCATTTTTCGGTATGAATAAGTATCGTATCGCATCAATTGCCAGCAAGTCGTGAATCAGTGGCAGCGCCTCAATTTACAGTACATCTCCCCACATAGCACAGCATCACCAGCACCGCAGTCTCACAGGCACAACAGCAGTCGTGCGACTCGTACTCATCTACTTGCATTCACATCTGCATCACGCTCGCCCATAGACCTTTATCGTTTTATTCCCGCTGCTGTCCTACGAACCGCGTCCTATCAACTCAACGCGATCTACAGGACCCTTCGTGCGCGTGCCTGTAATGCCCGGGGTCAATACAGCCTCTGCTTCTGCCTCTCCCAGCTTTAGCTACCCTCTCACGAACCACCACGCTGATAAGGCATTCCAACCCAGCCTGGCAAATAAAGGCCTGATCTTGCACTTCGAGTTACCATCGTCACCAGCAGACAGCGGTCCTACGATGCCTGCCACGAGCCCATCCTCGACTTTCTCGGCGGAGGAGCGACGTATTACAAGACAAATCGATCGCGGCGCACCTGGCGACCAGGCGATTTTCTCGGATCGCAAGACACCTGAGCAGAAGGAGCTTGCCAGACGTAAATCGCAGTACTATGGCGACGTTTTTGCACACCGAGAACCCAACTCTTCGGCTCGAGAGCGAGTTTCTAAAGAGTCAATGGTAATGGCGGAAGTTAAGACCAACGTTATTGTGAGCTTCTCCTACAGAGGCCGAGAAAGTCATGCTAATACCTCCCAGATCTCAGATGAATATACGTTTATCACAGATCTTTCCTACACCCTCTCAACCCGATATCAGCGCTCGGAGAACTCGATAGTTGTAACGTTGACACATTCCGCTTGCCTGCTGTTCGCTGGTACCTTCGATCCGGCCTACACAATGACTATAAATGCACTGCCATCCCAGTTACAACCGGCTACGAATAAGAGAAACTCAGCTCTTCTCGGAAAGGCTATGGAGGAATCTATGGGTGTAGCACCTAACCGTGGCTTGATCAAATTCGTGCCAGTACCGGAGGAGAACATGGCAACTGATGGAAAGACGGCGGCAGGAGAAATCGAGGAACTGGATCGGGAGACCGCTGCAAACAATATCAATTTGAACAGAAGTCTCTCAAGAGCGGGCGCGGGTACACCCAAGGGGAAGAAAAGACAGAGCCTGAGGTCGCTGCGAAATCCGACACCTGCAGGAAGTGCCCTCCCGACACACGACGAGCAAATAACACCGCCACTTAGTGCACGCCAAAGCCCGACTGTACCCGCAATACCAACAGAGTTGAGTCCAATGGACCGGAAGGCTGAAAAGGTACAGAAAATGGGACGGCGGAAAAGCTTTATTGCTGCAGTGTTTGGCAAATCGTGACGATATTAGACATTGATGCCGTTACGAAAGCTTAGCAAGCAACGAACTCTTATGGGATATGATGATGCATTTCAATTAATATCCTAGATGAATGCATAGCGCGGAGTTTGGGGGATCTTCCTAGGCTCGGGATTGGATAAAGATCCGTCTTGTTTGAACAATGGGTGCTGTATCAAGGACGGGGTATTGGATGGCATAAGTACCTAGATTCTTTAGTGCTGCTTAAAGCAGTTACATACGCAATAGCAGTGAGCTTTTAACCTTCCACGATCACAGCTTACACAGGACAAAGTTACACGAGTGACACAGAGACTGAGACCTTGAGCTGTGGATTGATGAAGCAGAGTAATTACAATCTGGGCACAGATCAGCTTCCGTATGTCTCTGGTCGTCTTGTACAAGCTAAACAATACTACAGTACAGTACCAGTCCGTGCAAAGGAAACTGCAGCCGCCAATGAACAAGTAATGTTGACTGAATTGGAGGTTGAGGGGCTTTCAAAATAGAATCTATTAAATTAAAACGTTTAAAAATACCATGAAGTGGAAAGAAAAAACTATGGCTACGCAAACAGATTACAAGACGTATTTTTGCCATGTCGTCGGTCACCCAACCTCGCTTCGTCTAGCCTTATCAAAAAGTTGTGGGGGAACATGCCCTGAAAGCAAGCTGCCTCCCCAATCGGATCCTCCGCGTCTTCTCCAACCTTTGCCTCCCAACCATATCATACCCATCGTCCACAGTCAGAGTCCCGTCGTCCACCGGAATAGCTGCACAACGGTGCCTCGAAGTAATTTCTGCGGGATCAGAGCGTCGATCCCCTCAGCACGCCGTATGTGACTAGTCATCCCCATTCATTTCAATTGCTCCCCGCCCGGCCGTCTATAAGTTGAAGATATTGACACCTCAGTAACAGGAAACACTTTCATTTTGCTGCGCTGTCCAGGGGCGAAGAAGCCTAGATATCAGTACAAACAGACGCGCATCACGAGGCAGGGTCTAGAGGGCCTGAGGATTGCTGATCAGCAGCGTCGTGAGGGCTGAGTCGGCGTTGGACAGGACAGCGCAATGGAGGTACGAAATCGATCTTTTATTCCTGCTTCGGACATTTGCCCCTTGGTCTTCTGCATTGCATCTGCATCTGCTTGTCCGCCTTGGTCACGAGATTCCAGCCCACTGCGACGTCTTGTCTTTTCTGCGCGCTGCATTCCATACCGCAAATCGGTCAGTTTTGGTATGGGTTTCAAGAATGAACAGGTCTGCAATGCCTACCTGGGCCGACGGCTCTGTGAAACCAAAATGATTCGAGGTGGGTCGCTGTCGCCAGACGGAGCAGAGCCAGTGATTGCTGTCGGACACTAGGTCACATTGTCTATTCCAGCGTCAGGGGTATCGCCATGTTTGCTTAATTTGCTTTATCAAGGGTGCTGAAACTTTGCTTGGAGAGAATCAGAATTCTCCAGGTGTTCTGGATCATCTCAAAATGGCCGCCTGCAATTCGCCGTCTTATTACCAAGATTCCTCATTCATGTACCCGCCGCCGAGTCATCGGGATCGGTCGTCATCCGAGACTTCATATACAACTGCAATCGTAACGCAAACAAATGAGATGGACCATGCCGTCTTCGTCCGATTCTGAAGTGGCTTCGGTCATCAATGGTAACAAGCTGTTACAAGACCCTTGCGACACAGATTCACTTCAAAGCAGTTGATTTGGAATATCTATAGTTACACGCAAAGTCGCGTTCGCCAATAATCACCTTGTCCCACATTTTATGACTTCTATTTCTTCAGCTGTCATGCCTCTTCTTCATACGGGACGTAGACGTACCAAACTCGATCGCGCATACAATGGTCCTCCGCGTCAAGGTCCGGTTCGCCATATAAGTCCAGCACAGCTAAATCTTGAACGTGTCTACGAACAGAACCGCCTCAATGTCCAGAAGAGAGATGCAGCAAAGGCTCCCGAGCCAGCTCCAGGTCCTGCGGCCAAGGGGAAACCAAGGTTGTTGTTGATGGGGCAGAGAAGGTAAGGTGAATGTTCCTGGGGGCGAGTGGTTATACTAACGGATTTCAGGAGCGGAAAGTCGTCTATCTCAAGTGTCGTTTTCCACAAGATGCCTCCGAATGAGACATTATTCCTAGAGTCTACAGCAAGGATACAAAAAGACTCCATGCAGTAAGTATTTCTTTGACCTGGAAATGACAACTACTGACCATTTCTAGTTCGTTCATGGACTTCCAAGTCTGGGATTTTCCTGGGCAAGTTGACTTTATGGATCCATCATTTGATCTAGACGCCATATTTGGCGAAATCGGCGCTCTGATTTGGGTTATTGACGCTCAAGATGACTACATCGAAGCCATCAACCGCCTAAATAGCACCATACTCAACCTCCAACCCGCCTACCCCAACGTCAACGTCGAAGTCTTTATTCACAAAGTAGACGGCCTCTCAGATGACTACAAGCTGGACATCCAACGCGACATCATGCAACGGATCCAAGACGAGCTCTCAGACCACGGCGTAGAAAACGCGCCCATCACCTTCCACCTAACCTCCATCTACAACCACTCCATCTTCGAAGCCTTCAGCAAAGTAATCCAAAAACTGATCCCGCACCTGCCCACCCTAGAAGCGCTGCTCAACGACCTCTGCCGCGCGTGCCGCTTCGAGAAAGCGTATCTCTTCGACGTGCTCTCCAAGATCTATATCGCGACCGACTCGTCGCCCGTCGACATGCCCTCCTACGAGATCTGCAGCGACTACATCGACGTCATCGTCGACGTTTCCGAGATCTACGGCTGGGACCGCCCCAAGGAATACATCGAGTTCCTCGAGGGCCCACCCTGGAACAAGAAGCTCGATGACCAGGTCGCGTGCAAGGATGCCGAGAGCACGATTGTGCTCACTGATATGAAGCGCCCAATCATGCTGCGCGAGGTCAATAAGTATTTGGCGCTGGTGGCGATTATGTGTGAGGGCAGCCATGAGAAGATGCCGTGTGTGACTATGAATGTCGAGGGCACGGTGAGGGGGCTGACGGAGGTCTTTGAGATTACGAAGCAGAGGAAGTAGGGCGTGGCGCGTGTAGTTTTCATGGTGGTTAAGATGAGGCGCCTCGATCGGATTGCAAAGGGTAATATAGCAAGGCGTTCCGAGTCTCCTTTGACCAGATTTATATTTGATAAGCACATATTAGGGCAGGTGTAATGTCTTGGTTTTTGGAACACAGTGAATATGAAAATCCCCAGTTATTTGTTTCGCAAACGTATGAGAATACAGAAATGCAAACCACGAGACATAAATTTCATTACATAGTGAGCAGGTCTCAAATTCTTCTCTTCTGTTCTTCATAATTCTTACGCCCTTGAACGACGAGGCATTGAAACCTTCTAAGTCATAATCTACATTTCCCTTCACAATCCTACAGATTTAAATCACCCAAGGATATCACCTCACCAACTTCAACTCTATAGCCAACTCCCAAAACTGATGCTGCCCATCCACCCCATGCTGATCCGGCGAGATTGGGCCTCCCCTCTCCGTCTTCATATTCTGCACCAAGCTCCTCGCAACCTGCCACTCCTGATTCCTAACCAGCGCCACCAGCAGCGTACGCATCGTATGCCAACCCGTCGCATTACCATCATTCCCAAGCCTGCCCAAGATTCGCATTGCGGACGCGGTGTCCGCAACCCGCGAATAACCCTCAATGGCGCGGTCCCAGAAGATATTGTCGGTCGTGCCGGGCTTGTAGCGCGCGGTTTCGATGAGTGTGCGTACGGCGTCCAGGTCTGGTGGGTCCATGGCGAAGTAGTGCTCTAGGAGCATGGTGTAGATGTGTGCCGATGCCTGGTGGCCTTTTTTGGTCATGCGCTCCAGGACTGCGTTCACAGCTGTCATGTCGCCGTGGGAGGTTTGAAGCAGCTGGTAGATTACTTTGCTGTAGGTGTGCATGGTGGCTTCTACGCCTGCATTTTCCATTTCGGAAAAGACGCCTGAGACGAGCTCTAACTGCTGCGCGGCAGTCTGTTCTCCAGCACTTCGAAATGTTTCATCTAGAATAGTGGTGAAAGTTGCCGTGTCGGGATTGACACCTGATTTCTGCATTTCCTTCAGTAGCGCAGTGACCTGTGCGGTGTGACCATTCCGAATGAGGGGGCGAAGCAGGATGTTGTAAGTAGCAGAATTTGGACGTATTCCTAGTTTGCCAGCCCAAGCAAGGACTCGGTAGGCACTTGCGTCTTTCCTTCTACGGAGGAGACCAGCAACTGCTGCGTTTATAGTCTCGATTTGGGGCTTGACAGCGCCCTGCAAACTAGCAGGCAACTTCTTATTCCCCTTTTTTGTATCATTGGCTGCCATCCACATGCGACCCATCTCACTCAAAGCCTGTACACCTGCATCTGGTCGACCACAATCTATGAGCCCACTGATTCGTGTCGTCCAGCAAGCGACATCGGGCTTCACCTGTGATTGTTGCATCTTGCTCCAAATGGATTCAAGAGCATCTCTGTCTCTCGCGACTCTGCACCCAGAAAGCATTGAGTTCCAGGTACCGGCATCTGGGGACAGGTTGTTACCAACCATGTGATTCCAAACATCTATAGCACGATTCGGTCTCCGGAGTCCCATAAAGGCCATGATGAAATAGTTGCATAATCCCGCTGATAGCATCCCTGTTCTCCGGCTCACGGATAGAGGATTTTCCATAGAATCATCGTACACGGGTAGTTTCTCGGCGTCTTGCCATAGTCGGTCCACATGCTCAGCGTCTCGCTGAGCCATAGCCGTCTCGACTTTTTTGAATATGTCGGTCCTGGTACGAGAGATGGTAAAGTCGTACTGTGAAGGATCCGAAATAGGCATTGGAGTATCCGGGGCGGATGTTCCACTCAGAAGTGTCTCTTTCATCAGAGGCCATTCTTGAACGACAAAATTCGAAACAGCTTCGACACCAGGCCCATGGGCTGCTCCGAACAATTGACTGACATCATACCCAGATCCTCCAATGACATTGCGTAGTGCAGATATCAACAGATTTGTACCAAGAGGAATGCTTTTGAGAGGATTTGATTCCTGCTCGACAAGAATGAGGGTTGCAACACTGATTAGAGGGATACTGTTTAAATGGCGTGCCGAAAATGCTGGAGCTAGGAACCCAAATGGTGCCAGGGCCCCATGGCTTCTTTGTGTCTGGATTACCTCTTGCGTTCGAATAGAAGGCACCGAAGACCAGTTAAAGGAAGAGGGATCTCCTGGCAATGGAGACAGCGGAGGGAGCTCAGACTGATACTTTCGGCAAACAACGTTCCAGGCGCCAAGTAGGTCCAAAAGGAGCTGTTCTTCCATGGCTAGCTCTTCCGAAGGGGCGTTCAGAGAGCCATCCAAAGCGACATCCGAAGTACCCTTTTTAGATTTTAAAAGATTCTCAATTAAAACGAAAATCATGTCTGTCCAATCCAGAGCACCCAGCAGCCCCAGCTTTGCATATACCCAAGAAACCTCGGAAAAGGTGGGAAGGGTCTTAGTGAAAGGGTGAAGAGACTTTTCTTGCGTAATGTGTTTCAGCAACTGCTTTGCGATTGAGTGTAGATATGTTGGCATTGAGCGCGATTCCCCATAACCGCTTGCATCTGGGCCAAAATGCTCGAGGAAGAAGTGCCAGGAATCCCCCCACCATGTCGGGATCTGCCATCATTTCCTTGAGAGTTTCTGCATGTTTATAAGGATCTAGGGAAAACGAGGGCTGCGAAGCATTGGCGTTTGCGGATGGACGTGGCGGGGTGAGGGTTTGTTCAAACAGCGATTCGAGCATATCCCCAGGGTTGTGGTCACCCGGTCTGGCTATCCTTCTCTTTCCAAGATTCCTCAATCGACTGTCTCCCTCCTTGTTCGTCGTCGCATCTTCCCCCAGGACCCCTCCATCCTCGCTCGCTTTCTCATCTGTCGTGTTTCGTGGTTTGTTGTTGCCGAGAGATATGAACGTGGCTCGGGAGTTCCATTGTAGAGCTCTTGGGGTTCGAACTCGAGTCAGTCTTTGGCGACATGCGGTGCAGATATGGTAAGAGTTCATCCCCTTGGGTTTGGTGATGCGCTGTTAATCATTGACACGGCGCGTATTGTTTAGCAGCGTGGGGAGATATTTGGTCCCAAGTTTCCGTCCCCAACAAATAAACTTTACTGTAGACCCCTGCCCGCCCCCACATCCAGCTCTCGAGTAGCTCAACGTCTCCGCATGAAACCACCTCGAAGAACATCCCCATTTCGAAATAGCCATTTTCTTTCTTGCTTGACCGCAGATACTTCACTTTTGTTGCTTTGTAGAAAGGGGTGAAGCACAAAAGTATCTCGCAACAATGACAACCCTTCAACCCCGGAAACCTTACTCCCAGGAAGAGCTTAAAGCGCTCTACCCGGACGGCGTCCAGTTACAACTCGTCCAAATTCTTCTCCGCCACGGCGAGCGCTCGCCTGTATCCGCACGATTTCAGAATGCTGGTCTTGGTGCCTTCTGGCCATACTGCGCCGTTGCCAGACAAATGGTGAGCGCAACGAAGGAGCCCGGCCAATGGACGCCCATGACATGGCGGAGACGCTTGGAAACATTCGGAACAGATGATGGTCCTGTAATTGCGTCGGGGCCGCAAGGGGAGGTCGATTCAATATGCAACTTGGGAGAATTGACAGACAAGGGAAGAGAGACGACTTGGCAGCTGGGAAGGAGAATACGCCATCTATACGTCGACCAGTTGGGGTTCATGCCTTCTACCCTTCAGGACGCTGATATGATTTACCTACGGGCAACTCCCATGCCGCGAGCTTTAGAGTCTCTCCAACAGGCTTTCCGAGGCATGTATCCTTCGGAGCATCGCTCGCCATCGATGCCACCAGCCACCATTATCACTCGAGCCCCATCCGACGAGACCCTTTACCCCAACGACTCGAATTGCAGAAGATTCGCGGTCCTTTCAAGAGCCTTTGCCCAAAGAACCAGCGATCGATGGAACAGCACCAATGAAATGGAGTATCTGAATACATTGATTAGCAAGTGGATGCCGGAGAGCAGCAAAAGAGTAGCAGTCGATTCTCACCCAAGGCTTTCTGGCATTATGGACACCATAAACTCGACGCTTGCTCATGGGCCGGAAACCAGATTACCAAAAGAATTTTATGATCCCAAAGGCAGAGCAATCATCGAAAAGATCGGAGTCGAGGAATGGTTCGATGGGTACAAGGAGTCTCAAGAATATCGCTCATTGGGAATTGGGAGCTTGATGGGAGATATAGTAGCTCGTATGGCGGCAAGTGCAGAGGGAAGCTCAGAGGATGGCTCTCTTGAAATTGGAGGCAAAGATGGCCAAACGGGAATCGGACGGGGTGGAGAGAAAGCTATCAAACTTGGTCTCAGCGGATGCCATGACACGACCCTTGCAGCCGTACTTTCATCACTTGGAGCCTTCAATGGAGAGCCATGGCCTCCCTACACTAGTCACATTGCTCTTGAGCTCTTCAAGAAGACTGGCCAGAAGCCCACAATACCCGCAAAACGAAAATTTGAAGAGTCCCCTGTTTCCCCCACAACTGGCTCCGAACCCAAAGGCTGGTTTGAAAAATGGTTCGGCGGCAGCGTTTCAAGCCAAAATGCCAGTCTAGCTGGAATCGCCCGAAAGAAAGTCGAGGAGCTCCAAGAGTCTGATCGCTCGAAGTTAGACGGCTATTTCGTGAGAATACGATACAACGACAAAGTGATGACAGTGCCAGGCTGTAAGCCACCAGGCAAGCACTTGGACGGCGACCCATCTTTCTGCACATTGGAGCAGTTTAAGGGCATTGTTGACAAATACACACCTTCGCACTGGAAGAAAGATTGCCAGAGCAATATGGACGTACCGGCTTTCCCGCAGAAGCCGGAGCCAGCTGGATATTAGAATATAGATGCAGGTTTGGGAGAGCGTGGCGTTTGTAGATTGATTGCAGAAACGGCCGGCTTGTGTATAGAACAAATCTAAACAGAAGATATCGAAATCACTCATGCATTGGAACGGGATTGTAGCAAGAACAAGCTCGAAGAAGTGTTTTGAATAATGGAACAGTTCATTATACATTTCATTGCTTGCTTATGTCTTTCCAAGACCATACCCGGTTGTCCCTTGCCCATCCAAGTCTCCTGGTATCTCCAAAATCGCCAAACTCCAAAACATAAATCTTTCAGTACTACGATCCCTCATCCATAGCTTCACCGCCACCTGAG
>QGMK01000212.1:0-34284 GCA_007825345.1 Lachnellula suecica
TAGTTTTTTTTAATCTTATATAATTAAAGTTTATATTATTTAGGATTTTTTTTAAAAGAATATTGGCTATAGCTGAAATAGTATAAGCTTTTATTTATATTAATATTAGTTAAAATATAAATTTTGTATAGGCTTAAACCAAGCCCCAGCTACCGTAGGGTTGTTGTAGGACCATCGGAAGTCGTCAAATTTAACTTTAAGCAAAGCTACTTCATGCTGTTGAAAACACAGAGCAAACTGGGTCACAAAAGTGCATACTTGGAACCGAGGTGGGTTCATGAGTAATTTTGGGGAGCTTTGTGTCTATTTAAATGTGTGCGTGTGCTGATGTTCTGTCTAATATATACATAGCGTGAAATGCATTTCTCCATCCATCTCACCGTGCCAAACCATGTCTCCCACCACCAGCAAAGCCCAACCAGCAAGTGCTCCCACTACCCGCCACGCACTACTTTGCAAAAACGGCATTTGCAGCGAACTGCTCCCTGAAGCGCATGATAACACGAGGAGGCTCCCAGTCGGGAAACTGCTCCTTGATTTCCTCAAAGCTAAGTTCGTAAAGCGACTTCTTCTGGCTATAAGTGGTGTACGCCACGCCAACCATGCCCTGAAGATCCATTTCCCCGTTCTGCTCCAACGGAAGCACCTTCGGGCTAAACCACCCGGCCTCGAATATCATGGTCAGCGTCTTGAGCTGCGGAAAGTTCCGGGGGAAGAACGAAGCCGTAGCTTGGTTTGAAGATTGCAGGCGGAGGTACACGTTTTCCAGCGCCAAATGCTGCAGCTGTGGCGCGATGTCGAGCTCGGTGATACCGCTGTACTCCTGGTAGATTCTCGGCATTTCTTGGTTCGGTGGACCTGCGTTGCCATTGTATCCAATTCCATAGAAAATATCGATATCTGTGGAGAAGAACACAGGCGAACAGCGAACTTTCTTGCTCACAAAGTAGAGCTTGTAGACCGGGTGTTCCCGACGGCGCCTAGCAACCGATGCACTTTCCACGCCGTGCTCATCGGTATCAAGATACTCGAGTCTAGATTCTCGGCATGCATGCAAGACGGCTGGGGGTACGCGGCGGAAAGAAAACCGGCTCTTATTTTTCTCGCTCCGTCGCTGGATAACGGCTACAGGCTCAGGCGAAGCCAAGCCCCAGATGCGTAGACGCACTTCGAGTGGCAGGTCGTTGAAGCCAAGGACTGGGGAAGCGGGAGTGACGGCTTCCTCGATGTCGTTATTGCCAGAGACTCCCGAGGCTGGAACGGCCTGAGGGGCTTTCTTGGATCGCGATGATTGACGGAGAGTTTTCTTTGCGGCAAGCTTGGTAGTAACTTTCTTGACTTTGATTATCTTTGTCTTTTTCGTCGCTGGTGCGGAGCGTGCCGACTTGCGTGTGATCCTGCTGGACGGCATGTCCGGCAAGAGGATTCGGGACGCTGTCGTGAGAGTTCACGAGTTGTTGGTAGTCTTTGTAGATCGCTTGAAGTACGCTCGAGGGCTAGATGTCGGCGTCGTAATGTGGAGGGCCTTGGTGCAAAGTTGAAGTGTTGATGTTGGTGACGCGAGGGTTTTCCTGGTGACGGGAGGCTATATGATTGTTTGAGCGTATTGCCTGCACTAGCTTCGCTTTTTATCCCATGCTCTTCATGTCAACTAAGGGCGATTCACCTGGACCCTCTCGCAATGGTGAGGGTCACATTGTTCACAAAAATAGGACATATTCACAGTTTGGTAGTGCTTTGCATTGGTAGTCAAATTTCGAAAGCTATCTCTAGGTTACTAACAAGGATCTGATGTTTGCCTTCCATGCTCGCTGCACCCGAACCTAGTCGTATCCTTGCCCTCTTGGCCAGTGCCATTCTTGTTGTAGAATATGTCCATACTTTTGAACTACAGTAAGAGAAGGGTGTGAAAGTTGACGTGTAACGAAGTCGCTTGTGATGCTACATGATGAGTTTTCCAGGATCCTAGCTGCAGAAACGTTGTGATACGAGAGATGGGATCTTGTCTGGGCTGGCAAATGTGGAAGATAATGTGTTCTGTATGGGGCAAAGCCTGTCGATGCTGAGCTGAAGCTAGTTGGCATTGGCTCTACTCGAAAGTAGAAAGACAGGCAGTGGCAGTGTCGTCGATTGCTGTGAAGTATCTCTGTTCCTCTAAGGCCCCTCCGTGTCTCGACTTAAGATGCGAAGACAGCGTTAGTGTCAAACTGCGATTTGAATCGCATCTTAACAACCGGAGGCTCCCACCTAGGGTAATCCTTTTTAGCTTGTTGATGGCGTCGGCATCATGACGCTTCCAACCCTGGTACCATATGTGTGCCAAAGTTTGGCTCGACCCATCACCCTTCAAGGCATCGAGGTCCATCTCTCCGTTTTTCTCTGGGGGCGGGATCAAGGACTTCGTATACATCTTGTTAAAGTGATCAACATCAAAGGGGACTGTCAGCGTCTTGAGACTGGGGAAATAACGCTGGAGGAAAGCAGCTGCGTTGCCTGCGAGGTTGAAACGAAGCCTGTCCTCCATCGCAAGGTGCTTGAGATGCTTTGCAAGGTCGAGGTTGGCGAGGCCTTGGTACAACAAGCCAATATCGCCACTGTAATATCGGCCCCGACGGCGAACTGCACGGCTTGGGCGTAGCACTCCCCACAATGTATCGATATCAACAGAAAAGAAGAAGCCGGGCGAGGCTCGGGTTCGACTATTCTTGAACTCGAGTTTGTAGACGGGATGGTCTCGGCGCCGTCGAGCAACCGACACCGCGGCGTCGTCGATGTCTGCATCTAAATACTCATATCGAGATTCTCGGCACGCGTGCAGAATGGCTGGGGGCAGGCGACGATACGTGAAGCTGCCGCTACCTTTCTCACTAATTCGTTGGACGATAACCACTGGCTCAGGTGCAGCATAACCCCAGATTCGCAGGCGAATTTCAAGTGCCAGTTCATTGAAGCGCGGGAAATTGGTAGCAGTAGCGCTCTGGACCTCACCGGAAGGCTGTTCTTCTTGGCTTTGATCGATCGCAGTTGAGTTCAAGGCTGTTCCATTGGCTTCGGGGGCTGGTCCGGTAGCCTTTGTTGATGAGGACTTGGACACGGTGGCGATGGACGATGGGGGCTTCGATCCGGTGGCTTGGGTTGTGACGGGCTTGACTGCTGCCTTCTTTGGTACGCTATTCATGATACCGCTTGTCTTTCCCTTCTTCGCAGCTGGTGCGGTACGCATGGTTTTGCTCGGCGCCATAATTGCCGTGGGATAACAGTTACGCTGCGCTAGGGTTGGAGTCTATCTGGGCGTACGGTATAGCTCGATGGGGTTTGCAGTGCAAAATTCGGAGGCCTATGGAGTATTATGGTGTTTTCTGGCGTGTTCTGGGTTGGAGTCAAGATGTGGATGTCGGTGACAAAGGGGTGTTTGGGGCCCGAGATGACGACTATACGTCGAGCGCGCCGAGCTAGCTTAACCTTCCTTCTATTCACTTGTTGTCGTTACTGCTGTTCATTACTAGTTGTCGCCATACAATATCGATTCACTCAGCATTGATTTGAATTGATGAAGTGGACTATAGTTTTTCACGGCTCACTATGACCAGCCTGTACCTTCTATTCACATGCACTTTCCCCTTTCATGCTCTTTGCCTCAGTGGCAGTCTTCTATTTCACTTTCTGTTTCATTCTCCTGTGCCGAAGTCAGAAGTAATGAGAACTGCAGCTGAAGAGAGAGGTGAGGCGCTGCCGTCCTTCAGTTTGAAATGGAGGTCACGATAGGGAAGTTTCTTTGATCAGTAGTCATATTCAGGGCTAAGTCTAAGCTAACTATATGGACTTTACCCTTCCATGCTTCACCAAAAGGCTTCCTGGCAAGTACCTTTTTGTACGGGTCGTCCATGGGTTCATGTTGTGGAGAGAGTTGAGCGAGTGAAGTGATTCACAATAACGAGTGACAAACTTGCTACGAGATGCCCAAATTAGAGAACTAAGTGTTACGAGAAATGGCGTGCCGTGTGTACAAAACTATAAGTTGCTGTGTTAAAGAATCTCGTTCATGCAAAACTGGATACATTCGCCTGCTGCCCTGCTCCAACCTGGAAAGCCAACTATCTGTCCCAGAGGGCTGTTGTACTCAACAAGCACGCACCTACAGTTCCAAGTTGGCATTCGCTTCGAATTGCTCCCTGAAGCGTAAGATAATTTCAGGAGGCTCCCAGTCAGGGAACTGCTGCTTCTGCAACGCCAAAGCAAGTCCGTAGTGGTGCTGCCAGTCATGAAAATAGACGCGCGCGCTGTTAACACTCAAGGATGGAAGATCCATCTTCCCATTGATCTCCGGCGGTAGTACTAAGAGCCATGACGACCAAGGAGATTGAGATGGATATGACCGTTCAAGTAACATAGTCAACGTCTCAAGTCTCGGAACGTGTAGCCGGAAGAATGAGGCGGCGTCATGATGCAAAGGTGTAACGTGCATCGCGAGGTGCTTGAGCTGCGCTGCAATATCAAGCTCGGGGATGCCGCTGTAAACGTGTTGAACCATGAAAGTAGTCGCGGTCATTGGCGGCTGGATTGCGTTGCCCGTGCAGCAGATGGCGAAGAAAGTGTCGGTGTCCGGTGAGAAGAAGGCTGGCGTGCAAAGTGTGCGCTCATTCTTGAAGTAGAGCTTGTACATCGGGTGATAGCGCCGCCTGCGACTCTCCACGTCTTCATCGGTATACAAGAACTCGAGTCGCGACTCCCTGCATACGTGGAGCACAGCGGGGATTTTGCGGCGGGACGTGTAACCAGCCTTCCCTCTACTCTTCTCCTTCGGGCGGTGGACCACGGTTACTGGCTCGGGTGCAGCGTACCCCCAAATCCGCAATCGCAGTTCGAGTGGCAGCTTGTTGAATTTTGGGAAGGCTGGGGTTGCCGTCCCGCTCTTCCGAACCGCCGAACGTGTAGTCATGTTTTGTGCCACCATAGTTGCCGTTAGATCAGTTACGAGACCTGAAGTTCTAGAGGTGTAGAAGTCGTGGCAGGGATGTCGACGTTCTTTGCAAGAGTTTTTTGTGATACACAGGAATGGTCGAGGAAGACGTGTTTGTGAAGTAGTCTTGAGGTTTTTTGGGGTTGAGGTTCAGAGGTGGATGTCGATGAAGGGAAAAGTTTTGAGGCTGGAAATGACCTTTATAGTGGCTCGACTTGAGTTGTGCTAGCTCAGCCTTGGCCCTGCTCTATTCATTGATTAATGTTGATGATTATATCTATTCACAATTGATTCACCAGGTATTGGTTTTGGCCAATGGATATTCCATTTTACCTCGTGAAGGTGCCAAAGTTTCAAAATAACTTGCGTCGAACCAACTCCTGAACTTTCCAAATCGGTTTTCAAGTCTTCAACTGTTCTGTAAATAATAGAAGTAAGACGTGTCAGCTTATGATATCTATATTTAGGGTGTGCAATAAGGGGTTTTAGGACGAAGAAAAGGTTGCTTGATATAGTACCGAGTGCTATATTTCCCAAATCCGGTAGTCAAATTATGGTACATCAAGGCAAAGTCACAGCAGCTTTCTGTGATTAACCGGAAGTCCTCATCATACACATTCCGTACGAAAACAAGACGCTCACAATAAATTCAGGACTCATAGCACCCATTGAAATCAACACATGTCAGGAAAGTAGTGAAGACGAAAGAGAAACTAGATAGAATAGAATACTACTGTAGCTTTTCCTCATCCAAACTAGAAGGTAGTACCCGTAGGAGCTGAGCAATATGTTTATTAGGAAATTCCCGAATGAAGTTACAATGTCAGCAACCAATAGATACAAACCAGAATTAGGCAACAGAAAGGAGAAGGTAACATCAAGCATAATTCGCTTGTGGCGTTATAAACATCGCAATGAGAAAGACTCGAGTTTGATTCATTGGTTCTCAACTTGTGGCGTGAGGATGTACTTGGAGATATAAGTTTATTAGAGGCGCGCCTCTTCGGGATCTGTCGTCTAATTGGAGGAAACGAGCAAATTACATACTACACCACCACATAACTAATAAAATTGGTCAGTATGAGCGAGCCCTTGAGGCTGGCCCTGACGTGCTTGCAGTGGGTGGGAAAACTTATGGCCAGCATGGCCGGCATGGCCCCGATGCCCATGCGGTACCTGCCTGCCGGATAAGGACTTCGATGCCGATGCATGAAAGCCAAAAGCTTGTCAATGCTTAGAGAAGCTTATTTATGCTGGGATTCCGCTATGACGATCAGCAGATGACGGCTTCAACGTATTTCATTCCGCTCTCGATCTTCGAATAGAAAGCTCCGGCGGGCTTGTACAGTCATTCTGGTCAAAACGAATGAGCCGTGATAAATATCAAGACAACTATCACTGACTACTAGCAAATAAACTTCTTATCGTGGCGTTGAAAAGAGCGCTGCGTAATAAAATCAAGCTTTCATCTACCGGGGTGGCAGAGGCAAGCTGCAGGACCAGGGTCTCCTCCGCCGCAGACACCATCTCCCATTCGCCAAAACATCCCACTTCCCTTATCTCCAACACCCCGCAATCGAGCTGCAGGGTCGGAACAACGTTCTCCTAAGCCAAGAACAGCAGCTACCTATAGATCTCCATCCTACATTCCTATTCTCAACTCGAGCCCGAGGTGGGGATGCTCGAGATCCGGGAATTGACCGTCCAGTGCATGGTCAGTTGGCGTCGAAGGGGGGAGGGGTAAGCGGTACCTGCAATGAGAAAGGAAGTATATCTTCTCATGTGCAGCCGGATTTCGAAAAATGACAAGTATAAGCTTTGCCAAGTTCCTACCCCAGACTTCCAGTACCCGCAATGCTGTTCCCCTCCGCACTTAAGGTTGCCGGCTTCCTGGCCATAGGTGCCGAAGCGAGATATTTCAAGAGAAGTGATGGGATTACCATTTCCAGCAGGAAGACGGTTTCGCGCGATGCTCCCAGTCCAATTACCATCACCGATGCTGTCTTGCCATTGAACAAAATGGCTAAAGGCGCTTCAGCCATCCGTCGCTCCTCGCTGCTGCAGAAACTCCTTACTTTTCCCAACGGCTCCACGACCGGCCTCACTTCTCTCGAACTTGGCGAGGAATTCTCGGCCACGGTTTCTTTTGCAAGCCAGGAGTTCCAGCTGATTGTCGATACGGGGTCCAGTGATACTTGGGTTGTGGAGACGGGGTTCACTTGTGTTGATTTCGATACTGGCAAGACGACGACGGAGTCTGAGTGTGCGTTCGGGCCGCTGTATACTAAGTCGAGTACTTTCAGTGCTATTTCTGGCGAGACGTTCAGTATCGAGTATGGGGATGGCGAGGAACTCACGGGGATTGTGGGGACGGAGGATGTCACTGTTGCTGGCATTACCGTCGATACTGAGGTGGCTTTGGTGACCAATGCAGACTGGGAGGGTGATGGAACAACATCTGGTCTCATTGGATTTGCATATCCAGCTCTGTAAGTCGAGCACTCCCCCAGAACAATTCTCAATTCTGCCCTTGAAGACAAGCATCCTGACGTATTTCAGCACGAGTGCCTACAAAGGCAGCACCCAAGAAGTCTACAACCCGATCTTTACCCAGATGTACTCTAAGGGCCTCATCGCAAATGACTATTTCTCCCTCATAATCGAGCGCGACAACTCCGGCCCCGCCGGCTACATCGCCCTCGGCGGCGTGCCCGACATAGCGTTCACGCAGAACTTCACCTCCACGCCCATCATCGTCACCAACATTGATGGATACCCGGACAGCTACGACTTCTACACCATCAACATCGTCAACATCCAGCTCAACGGTGCTGCCATCTCTGGCTCTGGTGGCACTACGTATGAATATATTATTGATTCGGGCACAACGCTTAACTATGTGCCTACTGCGGTGGCTACGAAGATC
This sequence comes from Lachnellula suecica, assembly GCA_007825345.1. Classification (NCBI taxonomy): domain Eukaryota; kingdom Fungi; phylum Ascomycota; class Leotiomycetes; order Helotiales; family Lachnaceae; genus Lachnellula; species Lachnellula suecica. The sequence goes on from QGMK01000212.1 coordinate 7,887, forward strand.
AATGCTGGGTTCTCGCCGGTGGGGAAGTATAGCTCCAGTGAAGGCGTTTACATTGTCTCGTGCACCGCCACGCCACCGAAGATCAGCATTGACATTGCGGGCACGTTGTTTTACATCAATCCTCTTGACATGATCTTGGACGCTGGGGATGGAACCTGCATTTCGGGCTTCACTCAAGGAGGCACTTCGGGGACGGAAGATATCTTTATTTTGGGCGATACGTTCCAGAAGAATGTTGTGTCTGTGTTTGATGTTGGGGCCAAGACGATGCAGTTTGCGGGGAGGGAGTACTATGTCAGCGATGACACCACTTGAGTGACTCAATGAGCTTGCTGTTGGAATGTGGAAGTATTGAAAGGAGATTTTGGCTTTCTTGTTTGAATATTTAAAGTAAATAGCATATAATTTACCTGGCTTTCCTGTACTAATCCTGGTTTTGTTGAACTTCAATATGAATCAAACTTTTGGCTACTTGAATTGGTTAAGGAGAGTAGATCAGATATGGGAAACGAAACAAGATAGAATAACAATACCAACACCTGAGCACTTGTATTATTCACCGACTCGGTTGTTATAAACTATCAGAAACAGGCATCCCATCAGATCACAGACAGCATTCACGATTCACCACATAACAAGCAACAACAAAAGCAAACAAACGACTACGCTTCCAACATAAAAGCCCGCAGAATGAAGCAATTCCAAACACAACAAAAAGATGGACAGCCACGACTGGTCCCCAATCTACAGCTCGGCGAACCCGCCAGCAAAAACCACGCCTGCTGTGGCTCCAGCAACAATGGACAGTGATACAGCTATGCAAGACGCGACCTCAGAAGCAGAAACAACAGAGTCTGAAACAGCAGACTCCGACTCCGACTCCGACTCCGACTCCGACTCCGACTCCGACTCCGACTCCGACTCCGACTCCGAATCCGACGCAGAGTCCGAAACAACAGAACCAGAAGCCAGAGCTGTGGTACCCTCGCGACCATGGAGAACAAAGACAACAACTCCAACCATTATACCAACACCAACTCTCGATGACTTCAAACGCCTCCCCAAGGAAGTCCGCCTCAAGATCTGGGCCTACGCCACTCCGCCCCCCCTAGTCATCACTTGCCGCAGCCGCAAACACGTTATCTTCAGCCAGATCCGCTACCAGGGCACGCCCAACCGCAACTCTGCCCTCTACAAGCGTCCAGTGCCCAGCTTACTACACGTGTGCAAAGAATCCAGAAACGAGTTCATGTGGCAGGAAGGCGTAGATAAGGGACATCCGACGTACAGAGAGTGCACCGTCCATGAGGGACGTAAGGATATGTCGAAGTTGTATGTGAGTCTGGAGCAGGATGTTGTGTTTGCTGAGACGATTGGTTCGTACTCCACGTTATTCTTGAAGATGGAATTCTAATTGGGTATAGCGGTATTCAAATGCCGGGATTTCAAGTTCTTGCGCTACATCGCCATCAAAGCAGAAGATTTCGGCCCAAACAGCTACATGCTGAAAAGCATGGTCCACCTAAAGAACCTTCGCAAGCTCTTGATTGTAGGAGACTTCGACACGCGCTATGAATCCAAGGCTGAAGTGATCAAGGAGTCGTATCGGGACTTGAGGCGTCTGGTTCCGAACTGGAAGGCGCCGAAGAAAACCCATGTCTACTGGGAGGAGCTGGGGGATGCGGAGAGGATTGCGGAGTTGTGTAGGGAAGGTATTCCGAGGGGCGTGAAGTATGCGAAAGAACCATTCAAGACGCTGATGAAGTATTATGCGAAGATTGGTGGGTATCAGCAGTATGGGATGTAGGCAACTGACTTGTGCGAGAGACTCGGTTTGGTTAAGGAAAGGGTGCGTTTGGGAACAGGCTTGATTATTATAACATAATATCCGCAATGAAATGATAACTCTATCAAGCATTACCCACCATCGACTTTTTTGCTTTGGCGATAGTGCAGTGGTGAAAAGAAGGACTCACATTGGAAATTGCCATTCCAGTCAAGTCCATTACTCAAGTCCATTAAGTCCATTACTCAAGTCCATTACTCCCCGCAAGTGGTATTTTCTTTGTTCTTTTGTTGAAACTCAAACGCGTGCCAATGATCATTGTTCATGCCGTGTCGTATATATCATACACTGATCTTCCATCAAAAGTCCGTCACCCTCCCATTATAACTCCAATCCCCCCTATCGCCCGTGCTTCCCCACCTCAACGGCTCATTCTTCGGTCCGCCAACCTCTCCTGTCTTCGGATTTCTCTCGCCTTCGAACTCGGGCTTCGCTCCTCTCCTAATATCTGGATGTAACTCCTCGCCCTTTCCCGTCGCTGCCACCCTTGCGTTCATAGTTTCCTCCGTCGTTTCTGGCTTCGACGCTGGCGATTGATTGATCTGCGGTCTTGGTCGAGAAGCAGCCACCTCAGGTTCTGGAGGCGCAGTGGGTTTCGGCGTGCTGAATGCACCGGTGGAAGACTTTTGCAGACGCTCGAACTCTTCTTGTTCTTTGGGAGGGAGGCGTGGTGGTGCGGGGCCGGTTGCGAATGCAGGGCGGAGAGATGTTTGGGAGAAGAATCGGCGGGAGGGGAGGAGAAACTTTGGCGGTAGTAAACGTGACATTATGATTTGATTGTTTGTATAACTTCAGAAACTCAAGTTGTAGAATGAGGTTAATGTATAGGATTGATAGAAGGCTTGAGTGGCAATCAACAATTGAGGTCGAAAGATGACTAAGCGCGGATCAACTCGGGCCGGCGAAGGCGGTCAAGGAGGGGACGGCAATATATTGGATAAATCAAAAGTCTACTGACTCATTCCAGATTTTATATATATCCAGCTTACAACCCAACATCTTGCAATTGATCTCTCCAACACACATCAACATATTTGCAATCATGGAGGGACTCAAGAAAACTTTCGCACAATGCAAGAAGGAGGAGAGAGTATGTATTTCTTGCTACATTTGCCCCTCAATTGCCACACGTAGCTAATGTTTGTTGTTGTTAATAGCCCGCTCTAGTAACATATGTTACTGCTGGATACCCTACTGCTGCTGAGACTCCGGATGTACTGCTGGGAATGGAAGCTGGTGGTGCAGGTAGGGCGGCCAATTGCCTTTCATTGTGCTTTGCTGACTCGATATGTAGATGTCATTGAGCTTGGATTGCCTTTCACAGATCCAATTGCAGATGGCCCTACGATCCAGAAGTCGAACACTGTTGGTTTACAATCCAATTATACAAAGGAACTCTTTTGACAGAATGCCTGCAGATTGCCCTTAAGAATGGAGTCACAGTCCAATCGACACTGCAGATGGTACGCGATGCACGGAAGCGAGGGTTGAAAGCTCCTGTCTTGTTCATGGGATACTACAACCCCATATTGAGCTACGGAGAAGAGAGGCTGCTGAAGGATTGCCAAGAAGCAGGTGTCAATGGGTTCATCATCGTTGATCTCCCTCCGGAAGAGGCCGTCACCTTCAGGAACTTCTGCGCGAAGGGAGGGTGAGTCACGTACATTTACCCTGGAAGCATCCGTGCTGACTCTACACTCGCAGATTATCATATGTCCCTTTGATTGCCCCCTCTACATCCGAAAGCCGAATGAAGCTCCTCTGCAAGCTTGCCGACTCCTTTATATATGTGGTCTCGAGGATGGGCGTCACAGGTGCGACGGCAGGGTCAATGAACACAAATCTACCAGATCTCCTCAGAAGAGTCAAAGAGTACTCTGGAAATGTCCCAGCTGCTGTTGGCTTTGGTGTCAGCACTCGGGACCATTTCCTGAGTGTTGCTAAGATCGCTGATGGTGTGGTCATTGGAAGTCAAATCATCATCACCTTGGCTGAAGCACCAGCTGGTGAGGGGGCCAAGGCTGTTGAGGAATACTGTGCTACCGTTGGCGGTCGGAAAAATGCTCCCAATGGAGGTCTGACACGAGAAGTCGGCATTGTTGAGACTATGCACGAAGCACATGAGCCTACGGACGTTCACGTAGACGGTGTCATCCGTGAGAACGGGGGTGGAGCTGGTCTAGCGGATCAGATTGAAGCTCTTAACACCGACGGCCCTGTAGACCCAGCTATCATCCCAGCGAGATTCGGCGAGTTCGGAGGACAATACGTTCCAGAATCGTTGATGGACTGCTTATCCGAGCTCGAGGAGGGCTTCAACAAGATCAAAGACGATCCTGCTTTCTGGGAAGAGTACAGAACTTACTACCCTTATATGGGACGTCCAGGTCAACTGCATCTGGCCGAAAGACTCACTGAGCATGCTGGTGGTGCCAATATCTGGTTGAAGAGAGAAGACTTGAACCACACAGGAAGTCACAAGATCAACAATGCGTTGGGACAGATTCTCCTTGCTCGTAGATTAGGAAAGACTGAGATCATCGCTGAGACCGGAGCCGGCCAGCACGGTGTAGCCACTGCAACAGTCTGCGCCAAGTTCGGCATGAAATGTACAATCTACATGGGAGGCGTAAGTCACACCCTTTGCCTCATCACTCCCCACTTTAACGAACCCCCAGGAAGACGTAAGAAGACAAGCCCTCAACGTATTCCGCATCAAGCTCCTCGGCGCCCAAGTCATCGCCGTCGAAGCAGGCTCCCGCACCCTCCGCGACGCCGTCAACGAAGCCCTGCGCGCCTGGGTCGTCAAGCTCGACACAACTCACTACATTATCGGCTCCGCCATCGGTCCCCATCCCTTCCCCACCATCGTCCGCACCTTCCAATCCGTTATTGGCAACGAGACCAAGACCCAAATGCAAGAGAAGCGCGGCAAGCTCCCCGACGCCGTCGTCGCGTGTGTTGGAGGTGGCAGCAACGCCGTCGGCATGTTCTACCCCTTCTCCAAAGACCCAAGCGTTAAGCTCGTCGGCGTCGAAGCCGGTGGCGATGGTCTGGATACAGAGCGACATAGCGCCACGCTCAGCGGTGGGACGAAGGGTGTTCTGCACGGCGTCCGCACCTACGTCCTACAAGACAAGCACGGCCAAATCTCAGATACGCACTCCGTGTCCGCCGGCCTCGACTACCCCGGCGTCGGTCCCGAGCTGTCGTCCTGGAAAGACAACGAGCGCGCGAAGTTTATCGCCGCCACTGACGCCGAAGCCTTCATTGGCTTCCGCCTCATCAGTCAGCTAGAAGGTATTATCCCGGCGCTGGAGACGGCGCATGCGGTTTATGGTGCTGTTGAGCTGGCGAAGACGATGAGCAAAGATCAGGATATTGTGATTTGTGTTAGTGGAAGGGGTGATAAGGATGTGCAGAGTGTTGCGGATGAGCTGCCTAAGCTGGGCCCGAAGATTGGCTGGGACTTGAGGTTTTAAAGCGGATGGGTGGAGGGTGGCGTGTGAGGGCTGTGATGATAGATTTCCACTGGTAGAATGTTAAAAATACTCTGATTGCGTGTAGTATTCTCTTCTTTACGGCTGCAAGTGTTCTATTTCCAGCCCCTGGCGAGGCAGTGAAGATGCAGGGTGAAAGTGGCGTCTTCTGTTTCGCTCTGTGCATCGAGATTGTGCCGCTCGTGTTGCTTTTCCCGTCGCTCGTGGTAGAATAAAGCTAAGACGCCACTCTGCTGCAGACATCCTCGCTCTCTTCATGTCAGAACCTCCCACCCCTCATATTTGAGTTTTGTCACCACAGCGAAGGGGCATCACACGGCATAGTAGTTGTCCCTAGTGCATGTGGGCCTTGTTTCATGGGGGTTTTCAGCAAAAGCTACTCCTTCAGGATGAATACATATGGTCGGAATAAAAATAGGGACATCTTGAAGCCTGGGCAGATGAGCGCCTTTCTATCAGGATTCAACCTTAATAGATTTAGGCAGTATAAATAAATCAATTATCAAACCAGGAAAGGACTAGGCTTACCGCACTCTGCTGTGACGATTCCCCCTCCTCACGCGTTGTTTGAACTTTATCTGCATCGCTAGGCCAATAATAATTGCATTCCCCGAGTCCGACGTTCCAGTGAACTTTGAAGCACATTAGCGCTGGAGAAGTGCTTCCAAGTGTTCGTCTCCAGCCTTTGGCCCAGTCTTCAACCGTCAACGTAAAATCTCTCATAGTCACTTTTTTGTCGAGTAATACCCCATACCAATATTCCGGAGCTTCTCCAATAACAAGTGGCCCACTCTTGCAATGTAACCCCGACTTGTGACCGTGCATGAGAAGGTAAGTTCTTGGTGGAGTCCTAAAGCCCTCGTACCCAAGGCAAGCTGCATCCTCCTTATCACGTTCAACCCAGCAATAAATGCTTTGGAGAGCGTAGTCTTTGCACCCACAACAATTAATAGAGTAAATCTCCTCCAAATTGGGAAATTTCGCCGATTTTAATACTGATCTCGTCTCAAGCACGTTCAAGGCATGGATCCCGAGACGCTTCACATTCTGTAAACCTTCCCAAGCGAAGACCTTCTCGGCCAATTCCTCAAGACGGACTGTTGTATTGGTTAGATGATATTTCCATTTCTTAGACAACGATGAACATACTAAGGTGTTTATAGTTGACAAAGACCAAGTCCTGCTCAAGGCTAACATATGCCAGCCCGAGCTGTAAAGGGTCCTCCGTGCTTCCAAACAGCCTGTAAGTCAGATGGTTTACTTTTGCTCCCTCTTTCCACAGGTACTCCTCCCGTGAATCCTTGCAGGCATGTAATACTGCCGGAACGGCACGAATGTATCGGTAAGATTTGCAGTGGATATGATCCCGGAGATGGTAACTACGGGTGTAATTTTCGTCATGATCACAGAAACGATGTGCGCCTTTCTCGTAGAACTCCGTAGTCGTTACGAGCCACTAAACCAATTAGTTTCAAGCATCATCACCGAGGAAAGAAGGCACTGATCTAAGTTGCCACAATTTTATGATTGAAGGGGCTGGCAAAAGGGTTTGCTTACTGGTGGGGGTGTGGCAAAACCCCAGATTTTGCGGCGAAGCTCTAATGGGAGTCTATCCAGCAGATGGAATTCTGTGAGTGGCAAGCTAGCTAAACTACTGCCTCTTGTAATACTGGCCATAACTTGTGCAAAGGTAAAGGTTGAAGTCGCAGTCAAAGCAGAGGTGGAAGCGGGGGCGTGTTGGTTCGAGACGGTCCGCGCGATATTTGAGTGTATGATGTTTCCCCGGTAATTTATCTTCAAGGCTCGGACTCGATGACATTTGATGACCTACTTATGCCTAAACTTGAAAAACAATCTTTCGGTGAATACACAGGTGCTAACATGTTAACATGTTGATATTCAAACAATGGAATGACTTTTTACTTGTTTTACCCGAAGCTATGCTCTGCGGGTCAAGGTCTCGGAGTCGGTATTGCTTCTTTAGGAATCTTCAGGAGTAGCATAGGAGTAAATTGGGAGAAAGTGTTTTAGGAGTAGAAAATGTTTCAACTCCGAGTAGAAAAGCCAGAAGAGGCAATCCCCGAGAGGTTGATTCACCACCACAGACCTGAGACCTCTCAGATTGGCCGAGAACACATTGAAAGCATCAGAGTTCATAAGACTGCATACAGGTTTTGTGCATCAACGATGGTAAATTTGTATATAACTTTTCAATACAAAATGAATCCCGCAGGATTATTCAGAGAGAGCTTTCCAATCATTGAGCCAATTCTCAGTCGTCGATGTGAAAGATCCCAGCTGTACTGTTATTGGTTTTCGACCAGATACTTGATGATCCTCAGTATCTCCAATCACTATTGGTCCGCTTTTGAAGCACAACTGACTCTCACAACTATGCCTCAATAAATACGTCCTTGGCGGTGACTTCCGACCAGATTGTCTTTCGACATTTGCAATGGTAACTTCCTCGATAGCTGCAATGTAAACATCGTAGAGATCAGAGTGCTTCGCCATGACATCAAAGGCGTAAATATTGTCTAGATGGAGGAATTCCGTAAGATAGCCAAGATAGTGGGTGTCAATAGAAACGCCAATTTGCTTTACGTCCTTTAAACCTTTCCAATACCATGACCCTAGAATAAATTAATAAACGTGGCCATCTCGATGTCCGTGTCGACTTACTGCGGTCATTTTCGTCAATATAGATGATGTCCTGTTCCAAGCTAACAAACACGCGTCCAACACGCCGGTCCTCGGATCCAAATAGCTTATAAGTCGGGTGATCTCTTTGTACTTCCTCCTTCCACCAGAACTCTTCTCGGGACTCTTTGCAGGCGTGCAATATCGCAGGAACAGGTCGAGTATATCTGGGCGCCACGGAACGTCTATCATTTTCGTCGAACTCTTCCGTACGGGCTATGATCCATGGCGGAGGTGCAGCGAAGCCCCAAGTCTTTTGACGAAGCTCAAGGGGAAGTTTGTTGAATACATGGAACTCCACGAGGGGAGCGTGGATTGAAGTGGTGCTGTCGGTCAGGCTCGCTACGCCGAACTCATCATTCAAGGAATCCATCATTGGTGCCGATGGGTTGCGGTTGCGGGATATTGTGACAGATCTATTACCGAGAGGTTGAGAATGAAGAATGGGTATGGATCGAGGTGGTTCGGTCAGTGGGGTGCATTGGTGTGTTCAAGTTGAGGTTGTGGGGAAGCTGTAACCGCGAGCTACTTGAAAATTTCCAAGGTTGTTTGGGAGCAATTGTGCCGAGCCATACGCCAGCCGAAGATGGAACTAGAAGACACGTTTTTGTCCCACCCAACAACCATGGGTAATTCAATCCACCGTGCAAGACGCTATGAAAAGGGTGAGCCAGCCCTCATCGATTTTGGTATTTAGTGAATGGGTAGTGAATGCACCCCGGTACAGTCAATGAGGAAGAGCCTACCATAAGAGCTAAGCCATTACTAGTGTATATGATAGCTACTTAAGAGCATTTGTAGCAATAGAACCACAACCAACGCGTCCGACCTACTTATTTAGAACGACTTGGAAACTTCACACCAAGCATGGAACTTGCAACTTGACTTTATCTCAAGGACGGCCTCTGTATCTAGTATTGCGCAGATGACGCCTACTAAGAAGATCTCACGTGCCGCGCAAGCAGCATCAGCACCCCTAAAGCCAACTAAGAAGCTTTCCAACCCAAACTTCGTCAACCAACTCGCATATCAAAATCAACGCCTACAACTCTCTCGGGATCGAGCGCGAAGGAGACTTCATCTTCTTTCCGAAGCTACCAATTGAGATCCGCTGCAATATTTGGGGTTTTGCCACACCTACGAGGCGTCTCTTTAGTTGGGACTCCAAAGTACCGTTCTCTAGATATGACGCCTTGAGAAAATACTCTCGTCCAGATGGAGTTCCGGCTGTTCTTCACGCTTACCATGAATCTCGAGAAGAATTTCTGTACCGGGAAGGCGCCACAAAAGATCATCCCACTTATACACTCGTTACACGATCCTCATTTAAGAAACCCGACGGCGAGAGGAACCCGAACGCTGCGTATTATATTACTGTTGGAGATAGCCACGATCTGCTTTTGGTTGAGCACCTTGGTATGATCATTCTACAAAAACTAAGTGGCGTGAAACCAGTAATGACATTGTTGCTTAGAGCAGCTTGGAAACTTTTTAACGCAGTTTGTAATAAAGGAGTTAACACTTTATAGCCTGGATGCGAAAACTCTTTCGGTATTAATGGAAACGCCCGAAATGCAGAAGCTTGTCATCACCAGATATGGCTTTCATAGCTTCATGAATAGCGTGGTCTATATATCTTCACAAACCCAGAAGAAGGACCTTGCTCTGCATCACAGACTAAGGCTGGCGAAAAAGTGCCACGTCCCTACGATCCCACATATCTGACCGACGGCGTCATCTGGCTCTGTCATTAAGCGTCCGCAACGTACTCTTCTGACAAAGGAGGGGGGCTATGTGGAAGTAGCAGTAGACTGCGCAATGGGTACCCGCGGTTCGCGGGTACCCGCGGGCCGGTTCTTAAATTATTCCAAATGGGGCGGATTTTTATAAGTCCGGACCCGTACGGTTCGGGCCTCTTGATTGGGCTGAACCGCGGGCCATACCCGTTGGAACTGTAAGACCCTACACGTGATTAATAAAACTTTATATATAACTAAATTGCTTAAATAATAAAGCAGCCGAAATATAGCCTGTGTATACGTATATGTGCCTTGCAATTATTAGGCATTAATTGTTTAAATCCTTATACGCTATTATATATATATATATATATGCGCTAATATAAATATAATTTATTAAAAATAATTTTAAAAATAAAATTTTATTAAATTATTTAAATTTATAATAATATCTTTTTTTTATTATAGTTTTATTATACTAGCGCATTACCGAAGCATTTATTAAATCTGTGCTTATATTATATAGGCCGTAGCATGCGCTATAATATTGCGGCCGCTAGCTTTTAGTGGCTGAAAAGCCGAGCTAAGCCCGATTTGTCACGAAATTTTGAAACCACCTGATCGGCACGTGCTTTACAGTTATTTTTAGGCCTGTTAGGGCGGTTCTAAACCCGTGCGGGTCGGATCTGCTGATATAAAAATACCCGCCCCGTTTACGGGCCCCTACAGGGCGGGCAGCTAAGCCTCCGAACCGCGAAACGGGGAACCGTTGCGCAGTCTAAGTAGCAGCAGTGCTCTGGGCGACAGCGGACTGAAGTCATCATCCTCACCAAACTCCCCAGCATCCTGACGATGATACAATGCATCCAACCCCTCAACGACAGGTTCCCAAAACATCAACACCGCTCCACTCCTAAACTCCTCCATCGTAACAATTTCTAAGTCCAAGACACGGTTGCCCAACTTCAACTCCGCCTCCGCAAGACGGACCCATTCGACAAAGCCGCCGGGGCGGCCAGGATAGTTGCGGATATACTCCGCCTTCTCTGCATCCTTCGCATGCCGCTGCAGCTCGGGCGACGACTGACTCGAGTAGTTGATAGACACCGTGAGGGTCTGAAGAGACGAGTAGTGCTGCAGCCGGGAATCGAGAAACGGCAGGCGTGCGCCGTCTCGGAGGTAATAGCACCGGCGATACTGAAGTTCGCGCTCCGAGAACTCGATTGCGAGGTGATGAACCTCGGGAGCAAGGTGTGGAAGTAAGAGCTCTGTCGTTTTTGTTAGAGCTTCAGGTTTAGCGAAATGTATGCGGACTTACTATGTTCGGGTGATGACTCCAACGGGGAGATTCGGGTCTGTTGAGTTAGCTGAGTCGATTGGTATCACAGAAGGGAACGCACAAAAGTTGGAGAGGATGTAGATGATATCCAGCTTGACGGCTACGTATACCGGGTACAATATCTCCACCTAACGGTAGGTGGGATGCGTGCGCTTTGCGCCCAAGCCGTCAATATCGAGAAACTCATTTCTGGATTCTTGGCAGACATGAAGGACGGATGGAGCGCGGCGAAAGGTCGCCATTGGGACAACACGCTTTTGGGCAGTTTGAGTGATGACTCTTGATTCCAGGGAGAACGTCCAGATCATAAGGCGGAGCTCAAAGGATAGCCTGGTGAAAGGGTGGAAAGTGGTAAAGGGGGATGCCATCTAATATGTGGTGTTCACTAGGTCAACTCGTTGCGGGGAATAGAAATAGCGATATAGAATGATCCCCAAAATTAGGGTTTATTTTGGACAATACGCAGGTATGGAGATGTGGTGTTGTGGTGTTGTGGTGTTGTAATGGTCCAGGAGACAAGTTCGGGCCAAGACACCTTCCCTAAAATTTTACAACATGACATTAAACCGGTGGTATCTCATCATTCACCAGGCGTTGTCCCTATAATGACCTTATTCATCCGACTTTCGACTTCTGCTCTGAACAACGCGTTGACACAATACCAAAACAAATAAACAAATCACGTGAGATTCCCAAACACCGCGGACTGGCCTCCGCCCGAAATACAAAGAAAGCAGCCAAACTTCAATAACGATTACGCTACAGACAAGCCCAGGCGAGGAAGGGGGCTGCGCGGTTAACAGAGAATAATATTATTGGGTATCAACCATTCTAGCCACTCTCCAATAACAATGCCTCCCAGAAACACCCCACCTCTCAGTCACAAGCATGATCTACCTGATCACCTCCCCCTCCTTATCAATACCCTCCAATCCCTCAAGGATATCGCTTCCCCCAAGCAACCCCTCACCACCAATTGTGGCCTTCTGACCCGCCGTCCAGACCTCGTGAAACTTGACACTCTCATCACTGCACGCAACAACAATGCATCCCTCCTTCGCAGTGCGACTGAGACCACGGCCACCTTCTCTGCTGGTGGAACTCTCGTTTGGACCACCCGGGTAAGCGATGGCGTACAGAGCACGATGTTCACCTTCCTAAGGTATAGCAGCTACCTGTTTACAGCTAGGCCAAGAAAAAATTGCGATGCGGTAAGGGTGATCTGGCTGCGCATAGCCAAAGGTGGCAACGATTTCTCGACGAGTGGTGGACCAGATGAGTGATGTGACTTGGGCGGCAACGCTGATGGTAGCAAGACATGCGCCAGATGATGTATGGAAGAAGTGAATACATTTGTCATTGCTGCCACCGCTAGTAGCAACGAGGCCCTCGCGCCATGGGCAGAACGCAATGGCTTTGACGGCAGCACCGTGGATCCATCGATGTTTCTCTGCGCCCCTTCTGAGCTCTTTCACGGAATTGCGGCTTCTGACTGGTCGCACCTGGCGGACCCCATCAGCCCCTACGAACACTTCTTCCGTTACCTGGTAGTTGCCAAGCTCGGGTTCCAGAACCTCGCGGGTTTCATAGAGACAACAGAGATTGTCATTCCCGCCACTACCGAACATACTCCCATCTGGATTAAAGGATAGACCACAAATTTGTTGGGTATGGATCGAGATCCGGGCAAGTAACGTCGTGGATCCGGACCAACCATTACGTGTTACCTCCCAGGCTTCAGGCCACTCCACAGAGTAGTAGTATATGCTGCCAAGTTCGTCTCCCACTACGAGATCTTCAGTCCGGACCATCAACCCAGGCGTAACTGGACATTGGGAAAGCCGCATGGTAGTGGCTGGTTTCCATGTGATGCAAGCGATCGGGGAAGGTTGTTGAAGCTGGTGGCGTGGTATCATGCCGTCGTTAACTGAGATCATGCCGTCGGTGAGTGACATGAGGCTGAGAGACCCATCGGATTTACCAAAAGCCAGGATAGATCTGCCGCCCTCAGTAGAAGAAAAAGCCAGAGATGTGAGCCAGGATCCATTTTGAGAGCCACTACTGATGAGGCGAACACCTGCTTTTTCTGACCAGGCATAGAGCAGGGCGCCGAGTCCAACGGCAAGAGTGTGACACGTAGAAGAGTAGGCGAGTATAGAGCAATAGAAATCATCTCGCAAATTGGGAGCATCCAGAACTCTGCAGCTGATTAGTACCTGCTCCTCTAGACAGGAAGGCAGCTCACTTGAAAGGTTGCATCGGAAGTATCCGAAGCTCTTGGGTGATCGAGGTCTCTGCATACAGTCAGCTAGAGATCTCAACATAGGAGGGTAACGGAACGCACTCTGATCAGGACTAGGCAAAACCCACTCCGTTCCACTCCAAGTCGTCTTTCCTTCAGCTTCGATACTCCTGTTATTGTCGTTTCCGAGGGATCGTAAAGGTGAAATAGAAGGGTCCCTAAAGTCAAGCACCCTTGCGGACCGGTCAATATCGAGAGCTTCTGCCAGACGCCGCTCATGATTTTCCAATTCTTCCTGTGCTTTTGATCTTGCAATCGAAAACGGTGTAGTATACATAGGAGCATTGGTCCCACTTCCTATGAAACCTCCCCGGCCATTTGGAACTCCAGTGCTGAAAGGTGCAAGCCCTCCAACAGTCCATACTGTACCTACACTTACCTGTTTCCGTCAGTACGGAAAAAAAGCTGGACGTGGATATTTTGAGTGACAATAGCATAAATTTGAGGGCCTGAATGTATGGGTTCAGGGCTAACAATGTGAATGTCTCCGATAAATGGTGTATATCAGGCAAAGGACTTACTTGTCGTTCTCCATTTGCGGATGGAGGTTCTCGGTGAAATGTAAGCACACTTGCACCTGGAACAATGTCAGTAGATGTGCTGCAATGTGGAAACCATCATCGCATACCACCACTGCCTCCACTACGAATTCTCGAAAAGTTGCGCCGGGGTAATGGAGGGGCCGCTCGATTTAAACGAGGCGAGGGAGAGGTAACTCGTCTGCGAGCACTGAAAGCATCCGCTGTGGCGTCCTTGTGTCTCAGAAGACGTTCCTCGGGGGAGAGAGTGACAGGATCCTTGTTGACTCGAAAGCTTTCCACAACGGAGTCGAGAGTTGGTCTGCGAGTGGGTACGAATCGATCTGGGTACTTCAGAGAACCAGACTTCTGGCTCGAGCTGCTATCGACTGTATTTAGTGACGGGCGAGGGCGTCGGCGAAACAGGGACGGGACTCGAATCCGAGGGAGGGTTGCGGCGGAGATTTGTGGTTTCGCGTCTGCTGCTCCATCATAATACCCGTACCGTGTTCCCGAGCTCGATTGACGATGACGAACGACATGGATAGTATTATACTCTAAAAAGAGTCAGAATGAGACCACAAAGAACCAAGGAGGGCTTCACTAGAGGGTTTGCCCTGGCGCTGCTTCTCCATCACTACTGGAAAAGCGGACGACGAAGTTGATCGAAGGGATGCAACTGAACAGCTTCCAAGATCATCGTGATCCACTCGAAGTTTTGGGAGAAAAAGAGCCATGTCTGCAATGTTTGCCGGCTGGCAATGACTGATGCAAAGAAGGAATGATCCAAGGAGGCTAACGATAACCAACGAACGAAATGTAGGCTATCGACTCTTCTCTCTCGGTCGGGAATAAAGGAAGGTAAACAAGCAACGCAGAGATACAGTGCACGCCTCGTCAATAGAGGAACAGGTCCGGAGGAGGTCCTTGGGAGTCCAACGGCGTTCCTGATGGCAAGGAATGTTGGCCGGTATGGGAAAACTGGTGTTGTCCTGGTTGAGTTGGGGAGTAATTGATGCTAAACAATCACACTGATACTATCACAACGACCCCGTCGGAGTTAGTTATATTTGAAGTTGTGTGTATCCCTTCATGTCGAAGTTGGAGAGGTGAAGGAAGGAGACGCGAGGTTGGTGTTGACGTTCCTGACTTAGGCGCGCGCGCGGCTATACGGCTCATGACTCGCGCGCGCCTCTCGGTCACAGTAGATACCTAATGTCCACACCAAGGTCTAATATCAACAAGGAACCGCGAACTCGAGCGAACATGGCCAGCGTAGGAATTTGACTTCTTAATAGCTGAGCTGGGCTGATTTCTCAAACAGCATGGTCTCCCACGTCCTGCCACCACAACACAGAAGACCGAGGGAGAGATACGGGAGGAGCAGCTCAAGATTCAGGAATATAGAGAGCTCGAGGATTTGATCAAGACCAAGGTAGGGGGAAAACATACAACTTGGAACATCCGCTGACTTCTGGCAGATCGCAGAGCGTCAATACACCATCGAAGTACTCGAGCTCACCTCCAAGCTTCTCAAGAAAAACCCCGAATACTACACAATATGGAACGTCCGCAGACGTTTGCTAATTTATGGGTTATTCTCCAAATTGTTGGATTCATCATCGCCCTCGAAGGAGTCGCTGACTTCTTCTCCGACCGCCACTATCAAAGCCTCTTCCGAAGACTCCTTGTCCTCTGCTTCCAATACTTCGGCGACACCGACTTCGACCCCGCACAACCCCGCCTCCCGGAATCATGGGAGGAATGGTACAACTCTTGACTACATAAGAGCGGATTTGGAATTCCTGGTGCCATTGTTAATATCGTATCCCAAATGCTACTGGATATGGAATTACCGGCTGTGGTTGTTGCAGCAGGCAAATGAAAGGCTGGAGCCTGACATTGCTAGGCAGCTATGGCAGGGGGAGTTGAAGTTGGTTAGCAAGATGCTCGTCAAGGATTCTCGTAACTTCCATGGATGGGGCTACAGAAGGAAGATTACTTCGGAGTTGGAGAGTGCAGAATTACACGGCAAGAGCCTGGCCGAGTCGGAATTCGAATATACTACGAAGATCATACATAGTCCCCGAGGGTTGTCGAACTTCTCCGCCTTCCACCGACGGAGTAAATTGATACCAAAACTGCTGGACGAACGCGGCGCGGATAATACTGAGCGACGGCAGTTCTTGGAAGATGGTAGGTTCCTAGGCCAAGATATTCCGGCACCTGCTGACAGCTGTCTAGAATTCGAGCTTATTATCTCCGCCATCTACACCGACTCCTACCCCTACGCACAGTCGGCATGGTTCTATTACCAGTTCCTCATGACAACATTAACCGATCACGTCGGCCACGCAACAATTACACCCAACTTCTCGGACGAGGAGCGTGTCGAATTCGTTACGCGGCAGCTGGCAGAGCTCAGAGAAATGCTGGAAGGTGCCGAAGATAACAAGTGGATCTACAATGCGTTAATAGAGTACACTATGGCTCTGAGCCAGATGGAGGAGCGACAGCCGCTGCCCGACGAGAAGGAGGACTGCATGTTATGGTTGGCGGAGCTGAGGAAGTTGGATCCGTTTCGCAAGGGCAGGTGGGATGACTTGGAGTTGTCATTGAGCACCTCTCGGGCTCCCACTGTTCCCTGATACCGATTAACGAATACAAATTCTAATATATCAGCTAGTATTTGCTTGAAGCTAGTGACATCTGCTGAAGTCTCAGAATCTCCAAATTTACTGCCTACCGTACTGCGGCACTGGAAAAGGAAGTTTCTGTCAGATCCAAATGACGCGCATCCGAATTCCAAATTGTGCCCCTTGACCCCCTTCGCATTAGCAAGTGCATCCATTGAGAGTATTTTCCCTCCGCAGTATGTTCTGCTCACTTTATCGTTTTTGATCATCGTCGGTTGATATTCTTCCTATCAGCGCAGCTCTAAGCGACGGTAAACAGAATCCATTCATCTCTTTCTCTTAGCTTCTTATTGGTCCTACATCAGCGATGGAGCATCACTGCCAGTATTTATCGGTGGAAGGCGTCTTATTCCTGTCAAGGTCTTCAATTGCTCATTCATATCGTCTTCGGTGTTACTTCCTTCGCAGTAATTGTTGTCTGCCGATTTAGCAGTGTCCGTGCCGGCAACCCGTGGGACATGTTGGAGTGTTTCTCAGTGAGTTCCTAGGTAATGGATATCAGGCCTTCCAGTGTCGCACTAAATCGTATCCGATAGGTACGTGGGTCCGGAGTTCTCAAGAGCTCCAGCATGAAGTCTCATCATCGAAGTGTTGGGGCTAGAGTTGTCCAAATATGCCACGAAAGGAGAACATCCTATGTTTATAATCGTTTGTTTTTGGTATCTAATGCGCACGCTATCCTGAAAGACTTCAAGCCCTACTCGTCGTTGTCGATCTTCGAATGAGCACTGCTATTGCTCACCCTACTTATCACTTGCGGAGGGTCAAACCCCTTCATTTCAATCAACTCCGCCTCATCACCTTCCAACGGCCTACTCGAATGGCGCACTGTATAACTCCTCGAGTACATAATCCCGTCTCCCTTGGCCTGGCTAGCATTCATCATCTTATTCGGATTGCTGACTGAGCCGTTTGTGTAGTACTGATTGTTCGCATTCCGAGTACTTCCGAATACCTTAGGGAACATGCGAAGGAGAAGGAGCCGCAGATTTGGTAGGCATACACAAATGATGCCCACGTTGATCTCAATGGACGACCACACTCCAACCGCCAAATTGTCCCACGTTGGGTTCTGCGAATTCGAAAAATGGACGAGGGATTGAAGGCGAACAATGCTGATGATCGTAATGCTGTTTAACCGTCAGTAACCTGAGCTGCTCTCCATCTGCCTGCATGGTGCTTACAAGGTTCCTACAATGAACATCAGACTGACTCCAAGCTTCTTCTTCCAGTGCAGCTGGAGGCCGGCCAGCTGAGAAATAGGAATCGCTAACATCCAAGCATCCAATGCAATACTAATGCCGGCGTTGGACCACGCAAGGACATTGGAATTGACACATGTTCCGGTGTGCTCCCCATCCCAGTTCTTCCAATAGAAGCTTACAGGCTGCGACCAAACGAATTAGGACTTTGCTATTCAGGAATATCTCCAGAAAACAGAAAAGACTGAATGGAGAATTGGGAAACTTACATTGCACTGGAAGAGTGCCGCAAAGACAAATGCGATACCGAAACAGAGGTCAAATACAATAGTCCCTTGTATCACCCGTTTGAGGGTCCGCGCAGGAAATATTCGGATGAAGAAGAACAGTAGTGCAAGCTTCAGCAAGGCTACTTGGGCGAAATAAAGGACCTCCGAGGCGTAGAAAACATGGAGGAATTCCGTGATTTCTTTTGGCGTTACTGTCCAAATATCTCTGCCCAATCCATTTGAGGTGAGGCCATGCGGAACGAGGACTGACGTAGGAATACCCGTTGCTAACGTCAAGCCCACAGCCAGATCATCCCATCCCCATTCCGCATGCGTGAGGAACTTGGATGCAATTCGTAATAACACAACAAAGCCAGAGAGGACGCCAAATGTTGTGGAGATTGTGTTGTACATCGCAGTCTTGCTTCGAACTGGCACACCACAGGATGTTTCTGTGGCATTTTTGATGACTGATGACAGTAAGTCAGAATGATACAGAGTCCCAAGAAGGAAAACGATTACCAAGGGATTCCTTGAGGGTACAGCTTGTAGCAATGCAGATCGTTGCATTCACTTGCAAGGCTTCATCCCGGCATATGCATGTTTGGTTCGTCGCCGCGCAACTAGATGCTTCAATTGCTGTAACGAGGCATATCAACTGAGCTTCACTGTTAACAATCTGCAGCTCATCTTTCATGATATCGAGTGATACATACTCCGCATTCTGGAATTCCGGCCAGTGCCGAACTCTGTCCGAGAACGGTTTGAACTCCAGTAAAGAGCAACAACAAAACAGCCAAATACGACCTCATGTTTCCGTATCTGGCACTGATCAACTTGAAAAGTGCGAAAGAGAAATAGGCAGCTAATATGTCTTCATTGCCCTAGAAACGCTACCTGCCGTGCATAACCTAATGTACTTGAGGGAAGATGTGCCTACATAAGACCAGTGGGCACATATTGGTTCAGTAGTGTTCCGGGAAACTTACGTCCTTGCATGGATGCAGGCTGCATGGATATATGTGGGGAAGTCTCAAGATCTTGTTCTGGTTCGTTCTCATCCACCTCCAGTGTTGTGGTACGAGGCACGGACTGCTATGATCGATCTCAATTGCTCAATTGCCACGGTAGTGAAGACCCTTGAAACACGGTCTCCAAAGCTAAATTTTGGAGGTTGTCATGAAATCCAGGCGATGGGTGTTGATAGGCTGCAGTGTTCACTTGAGTCAGTTGCGAATTATGCGGGACGGCAGACTCGGCGAATAGGCCGCGTCTCAACAGGGGTTATGCTGGAAGTTTTGAACGGCATATATTGACTGATTTCCCCTTGATTCTTTCCCCTTTTTTCTAGATGCTTATCAACAACAGCATCTCAAAATCGCCTCCATAGCTCGATTGTGATGGGTTTTCGGACGCGACCGAACGCCAGGCTGTATAAAGGCTCCTGTGCCGCCAGTAGTTCAAGCCAGCGCTCACTTATCGACGGCTTCCGGCTTTCAAACCTTATTTGAACAGCGGTCCGCAAGTGCCTCCGCAAGTGGCGGGATCTATTAGAAACTTGGAAAGGAACGAAACTCAAATTTGGAAGCATGGCTTCGTGTTCCAAAACTTCCTGAAGGCGGGTCTTCCAAGCATTTTCAGGAACATTTGGACTTTTTCTAGCCGATCATATATTATCAGAGTTTAAGACACGACCATCCTGCCTCCACATCATTGTAGCAAACATTTCCTAGATTCAAACAACAAAAAGAATAAAGCATCTTTCATTTATTTATGTTCGAGCTGAACATCTGGTGTGCCTAAAAACAGACCTGCCTCTTGGAGCCATCATGTCATGCAGACAGAGACGCGAAGCCTTAGGCTATGAACAAGCCAGAAAGTGGCGCCGAAGATCATGCAGTTGGTGGGGTGGAACGCCCCCAAGTTTTTCCACGCGGTTCAGGCTGCGGGTCCTGTACCTGAGCGCGCCGCTACAGTAGTGGAGTACAATCTGACCTGGATCCATTAAAAATGCTCCTAGCATGTCATGTTGCTGGCTAAGCACTTCATAATCATTTATAATCGATAGTTTTCTTGTTAATTTCAATTATCTCGCACAAGCAAATCATTGTTCTACTGATAAGGTGCAGGAATCGCAGTTTGGTAGCAACTCCCGGTATGCACTGGGGTGGAGACCTCTTATTACACTTTATTGTCACGAGAGTCTAGGTGTCCACTCACAGGCGCAGAGCAGTTGCAACCGAAACACTTCTATTGGTTCTCTTGAATTTCAGAACTTTTGGTCCACCAACCTTGGGAGTTTGGAAAATTTACAACAATAATTGTGTTATGAGTTTGTGCATACACCTTCTAGCATGAGTCCACGCCCTTCCTCCTATATTACCTACTGCGTATTCTTGTGAGGATGAATTCTAGTTTGGGGTCTCACGATGCATACACATATCCGGTGCTCGTATTTTAATAAGCTGGATAGTCTCACGTTGCTGTCCTCTGATCTAGACGTTCGGCTGCTGTGATGGGTAGTTCATCTCAATTCCTAAGTCATAGCCCTGGGGAGGCTTTCTACCAATCAGCTTTCAAGCCTTCATGTGCAATAATTTTGGTGGATCGAAAAGTCGATTCCAGTTTCCATCGGTTGGAATTGGGACCAGGCTCACCAGGTAGGACATCAGATGGGTGTGGATTTCTAGGTGTGGGTTTTACATGGGCCAGAAGTGGACGCAGAGCATTATTGACCCAGCCTCGACCAGTTGGACGCTTTGACTTGTTTTATTGGATTGGAGAAGAAAATACATTCTTGTTGTCCTGGTACAACAACAGAGGTCAGAAGTGTGATAGCAGAGGGGAATACGTTAGCGTACGCGCAAGAGACAAAGAACAGCCCCCAAAATGTCACCATGCAACACTGCACTCTCCCAATTCGGCACTCTGCGCCGCAATCTCATCAGTATCTGGCCGAGCTATCCGAATTCTCGCCGCTTCGCGCGGGGTCCAACACGTTGAACGCTCAGATCTACCTCGGCCCAGAAGACATATTGGTGTTTTGTTTAATTGAGTTCATGTGAAGTCCCCCTGCTTCCAACAAAACACTCTTTCAGAAAGGCTTAGCGAAAGCGCCAATAGAATGACCCCTCTTCAACATTCCTCTGCTCAGTCTTCAAGATTCTACTTCTTCACGTTCTTTCAGACTCTGTCTACGCACACTCATTTTAGAGTTTATCTCTACCACATTCTTTTTCAAGATGAAGTTCGCTACCGCCATTGCTGCTGTTTCTTCAGCTGTCTCCATCCCTACGGTCTCGGCTGCTAGCTCAGACTGCTTTTGTTTTCCGGGGGACTCTTGCTGGCCTACGGATTCAACATGGACTGGCCTCAACAGCACTGTTGGAGGCCGGCTTATCGCTACTGTTCCAATTGGCTCACCTTGCCACGATCCTACATTTGATGCCACTGCATGTGCCGCTTTACAAGATTCGGTAAGTGAAATTTGGCACCGGCTATATAGTTTTCTTGGAACCGAACTTCCAAGGGAAACCTTTGTGGAAGCGAGCTCGTTAAGCTCAGATAATTGTCTATGAATACCCATGCTGATTCTTTCCATAGTGGACGCTTCCCCAGACTCAGTCAGTACCATCAATGTCCAATTGGAATCATATCTGACAATCAATACAGTTTGAGCTCGTCCTCATCTGTCATGGCGTAAGGAGCCTTTCTACTTGTTTCGGTCGTCTGCCATGTTCTAATCTAACATAGTCCACTATTCGCCAATCAGAGCTGTGACCCCTTTACGGCTGAGACTTCCGCCTGTTTACTGGGCAACTATGTTCGTTATGCGATCAATGTCACGTCAACAGACGAGTAAGTGGTGCAATAGGCTGGGAGACTCAAGAGTTTGAACTAACATATTTATTAGTATTATTGCTGGCGTCGCATTTGCAACTGCAAATAATATCCGCTTCGTGATTCGAAACACCGGGCACGAGTAGGTCATGTCCAATCGTTTGTGAAAGTTGACCCTCTGAATTACTCACAACCATAGCTTCCTTGGACGCTCAACTGGCGCTGGTGCGCTCTCCATTTGGACCCACTACCTTAAAGATATCGAATTCACGCAATGGTCGGACGCTTATTACCAAGGCTCAGCTGTCACTGTCGGTGCCGGTGTTCAGGGATATGAAATTATAGAAGCTGCCGCTGCAGAAGGACAAGTGGTCGTCGGTGGAGAGTGCCCAACTGTTGGTCTTGCTGGTGGTTATACGCAAGGTGGAGGACACTCCGCACTAAGCACCAACTTTGGTCTTGCTGCAGATCAAACTCTCTCCTTCGATGTGGTTACGGCCAATGGAACCTTGGTCACGGCCTCACGAAGCGAGAACTCCGATCTCTACTGGGCTTTAAGCGGTGGTGGTGGAGGTAATTATGGGATCGTTGTCTCCATGACTGTGTAAGAAGTCCCCGCCCAAACTACTTTGGATAGTTCTACTTTCGCTGGAATTCTTCAAAGAGCAATTGCTGACATTGGGACATTGACAGCAAGACTTACCCAGACGCCATGGTCTCTGGTGCAGGCCTTCAATTCGCAGCAGCGTACACGACCCAGGACATTTTCTATTCAGTAGTCGAGGAGTTCCACACCCTACTCCCAGCTATGATCGATAACGGCACAATGGTTGTTTATTATTTTACTGATACGTTCTTCATTATCAACCCCGTGACCGCCTACAACAAGACAAAGGAAGACGTTGAAGCAACTCTCGCTCCATTTGTTGCGGTGCTCAATGCGAACAGCCTCCCATTTTCCGTCAGCTATACTCAGTTCGATACTTATATCGAACATTACGATACTTACATGGGTCCTCTTCCATACGGCAACATTGGTGCTGAAGAGTACCAGTTTGGAAGCCGTCTCGTATCACGATCTGTGATTACAGACAACAACGTTGATCTCCAAGCTGTTTATCGTAACCTCACTGAAAATGGTGTGATGCTCGTCGGTGTCAGTACTAATGTTTCAGCTCCGATCGCTTCCAGCAATATCTCAAATGCTGTCTTACCTGCGTGGAGGGACACACTCGTGCACACCTATCTCACCACAGCATGGAATTCCACCGCGCCGTTCTCGGCCATGATTCACGAAAGTGATCTCATGACGGAGGAGTTCGTGCCACAACTCGCTGCTGTCGCCGGCAGTAGCTCTTACATGAACGAAGCCGACTTTAAGGAGCCAGACTATGAGACCACATTCTTTGGCGCCAATTATGATAAGCTTCTTGCCATCAAGAAAACGTGGGATCCGACTTCATTTTTCTATGTTACGGCAGGCGTTGGTAGCGATGTCTGGTCTGTAGCCAGCGATGGACGCATGTGCAAGGCGTAGAGATGAGCAGATTGACGATACACGAGCTCACGTACATACGGTTATATACGGCATAGAAGTAATTGCATAGTTGACATGTGAAACCACGAACTTCAGACTAGAGACTAAGGTTTCTCCCATGACACGGGCAGAAAGTAACTTGAAATATTCCGGTGACTAAATCGCCTGACAACGCCTCCCAACATCCTGCAGTTTGGAGCCAGAAGCCCCCACTAGCGCTTCAAAGCCCCTGAATTCAGGGGCACGATTCGCTTAAACTTGCCCCAAAAGAATCATTCCTCCGGCGCGATCTTCTAGACCCGATCTTCCCGTATATTTTGTCGGCGACAAAAGATTTTCACAGGGATTTTCAGTTGTAGCTTCTCACATCCCTCATCTCATCCGCCGCCCTCCAGCCTCGGTTTTCCAAACTCGCCTCCTCAAGTGCCGTCATCCCCTTTGCCTTTTTCTGTGCCCGAAGCTTTCGGGCTGAATCTGTGTTGACTTTTGAGGCCGCCATGCGTTGTTCGGCCGCTGCTGCACGACGGGCGCGGTCCTTCATGGGTTTCTGTTAGGCTGAGAATCCGAAAAGGGGTAGAGGTCCTACTTCTGCTGCCTTTACTGGGTCGACTGGACTAGCGGGTCGCTCGTTCTTCTTCTCCTCTGTCTGACTTTGCGCTTGGCCCATTTTGGTGGAGATGAATGCTCTTAAACGGGACGATTGATGAGATGTCTGAGCGGACGAAAATTTGAGGTTTGTGGCAGAGGGACAGCTCAAATAGTGCTGGGTCGTTTCTCGAGGTCGTTCGGTTTTTTTATTGTATTTTTGGGTGTTGGTTTGCGGCACAGGATCAGGCAGACTAGTAGGCTGTGCTGTGCTGCCTACGCCTCATTTCGGAACTTCACGCCTTATGAGCCTGGCAGGATCTGAAAAATGACTGATTTGTTGGATTTTGATATGATCAGAAGTTCAATATAAGTTGGTTGCCAATTTCTTTTCTATTGTTTTATCGATGTTTGAGCCCCACCAAGCGCAGAAGCACGCGACAATCTCGTATTGAAGCAGGCATCGGCCCCCCGCAAAAAAAGAATTGAAGTACCTAGCATATTTATAGGTCAAGTCTCAGATACAGCTTGCCTCTCGTTGTTCCTTGGGGTTATGATTAGGAGAACACAAAGTTGGAAATTGTGGCTGAAACCGAACCCCTCATTCGTGGCTATATATAAACCCCCACGTCTCGCCGCCTCACGGCTTCGAACTTCAATCTCCAAGGGCTAAGATTCTGACATCGAGAAAGCGGAGGTGAAGGGGGAAACATGCTAGTTTCTATGTTTCGCAAGCTAGAATTGAAATTCGCCGGGTTTCTTGGGGGAAGATTCCTCCACAGCGATATTTGAGGCCTCCTACAAGTATATTAATTTTATATCTTGTTGCATATGCCTATTTGACACCATCAGTCGCCAGCCGCCAGCTTCATCATACTCAGCGCCGAGATCTTATATGCTGTCAGTCATTGTAGTGCCCGGTAGTTGGTGGCGGGCACTGCCGGCGCCGGCGGATTTGTTCGGATG
Organism: Lachnellula suecica; assembly: GCA_007825345.1. Taxonomy (NCBI): domain Eukaryota; kingdom Fungi; phylum Ascomycota; class Leotiomycetes; order Helotiales; family Lachnaceae; genus Lachnellula; species Lachnellula suecica. Next base: position 32,926 of record QGMK01000212.1, read on the forward strand.
TGTTTTTCTGACGGGGTTTTTATTGCTACTTTAAGGCCTCGACGTGTGGAAACTGAAGACAACGTCTGCACAGACAAAGTTGCATATCCGAAGGAGTTCTCAAGCGAGGAGGCGTTTATAAGAGCTCAATTCTATACCAAACTTATGAACAGCAGCATCCTGAGCTGGCCGAGCGGAATGGATATGGTCCCCGAGTCTAGAATCAGAGAGGAGGTTAAGATGCTCACGTCATTCAAAATTCAAAACCACTGGTACACGCCGGTACTCTAGCTCCCACACTCCAAGCATCAGATATTTTGTTTCTCAGAACCTCATATTCCAACATCCAAATCCTTACCCCGGTCGTAATATCCTACAAGTCAAGTTTGACTAAGGCCTTGTTATTTTCTCCCGCTCTTTAAAATCCTCAAAGTTTCCCCCGCGACACATACACGATGGCAGTCGGTGACGCAGATTTACAGCCCCGACCAACAGAACCCACAAGGCCAATATTGAACGACGCACTTTATTATTTGGATACTATCAAAGTCGAATACGGCGACCGACCGGAGGTCTACAACGCATTTATCGATGCAATGCGTGACTTTAAGGATGGGCGAGCTGATACGCAGGATATAATCTCCCGAGTCAGGGCTTTGTTCGCCGGAAAGGACCACCTCCTCGTGGGCTTCAATATGTTTCTCCCTCCAGGCTACGCTATAAATTAAGTGGCCTTTTTGCTTAGGATGCTCCTTCACAAATGTCTGTACGGTATAAATATGGGTTCCGTCTTCAGCGCAATAAGGCACTGATTCTGTATTTTAGGGAGGCACTCTCCGCCAATTTTGGTATAGTTTTGGATAGGAGTTTGGATGTTACATAACAAATTGCCGATTTGTGCTGAGTTTTGCCCCATCGATCGGGATATGGTTTCATCTCCTGCTCTGGAGCGTTTTTATGCGACTATCAATTGAATTTTCGTAAACTCCCAGATGTGTATTCACCCCTTTGAAGACAGACGTGGCTCGAAGGATCGCGAGAAGCCGGGAAGCCCCAGCTTTCCCTTCCGAAGTCCTTTGCTTACTCTTGCCTGTCGTCAGCCTTGAAGGAAATTCGACAACAAAGAAATATAATGACCCATCAGAAGATAGGTACGGCCGTCCTGGGCACACGCGCGGCTTCAGAGAGATTGAGTGGGGAACTGTTGGTCATGATCTTTGAACCAGCGTAACCAAAAAAAAATCATATTTAATTATTAATTGAGTATAATCATTGATTATTAATATGAGTATGATTTCCACCTTTGGAAGCCTGATTTAGATGAATATAATCAAATATTTAATTTTTATTTAATTTCAATATCACGTGGGTATATATATA
>QGMK01000213.1:0-34217 GCA_007825345.1 Lachnellula suecica
GCATCGTGTTCGATCTGGACAGGGTGTCCATGACCATTTCCAAAACTCAACTTCATTTCGATCTTAGGAGGTTCCTGACCCGGCACCGCTTTCTTGGGATTGCCCTTGCGTACGGGACTTTTCAGCTCCTGGCTCGGTCCGCATCGCACGTCGCGGGTATCCCAGCCATCTTCTGCGGCGGCCGCGACCCAGCAGCGCAGGCCGTCGTGGACGGCGCCATAGAACTTCTCTTTGCAGAGGCGGAGGGTGCAGCCCATGCATTTCTCCCAGCCAGAGACGCGCATCTGTTCGCGGAGACTGTTGCGCTCCGCTTGGATGGGGAGGCTGGCTAGGATGCCGTTGATGAGGTCTAAGTGGGAGGCGAGGTAGTTGGTTGCGTCCCACTCGACTCCGCCGACGTAAGGCGCTGCTGGTACGGGAGGGCGCTCTTGTGGGAAATGTCGGGACATGTACATGTGGTACGGATTCGATGAATCGAAACTACCACGAGACCCGAATGAGGATATCGTAGAAGAGCTGGTGTCATGGGAGTCGTTGCGGACTTTTGGAAGGGCGACAACGTTCAAGTTGTGTAGAAAGATCCAGAATACTTCCTTAGTCACATTCGTGACTTCCTTGCACCAGACTCGGTATGGACGCGGGCGCCGCATATCGAGAACAAACTCAACTGGACGTTGGTCTTCATTCGGCTCGGGGTCCCGCAGGTATGTGAGAAGGGTCTTGGCCCTATGAGTTCGCTCTAGGAGAGGTGCGGACTTGAGGTAAGTGAAAAGTAATGAAGAGATAATATTTCGAGTTGTAAACTCGCTGGGCCCCTTCTTCTCTTCATCGAAGAGCATGTGAAGAAGGGCAGGGAACAAGGTAACTTGGATCTTGTTGAGATGTTGGAGAGCGAGCGCGGTGGTTGCAAGTGCCTTAAGACAAAGGAGTACTTCATGAAGTAAAGCATCTTCATGCTCCTCTCTGTTACAAGTTAGTAGTCTGAACAAGAGGGGAAAAGTTATCTGGTCACGTACCTCCACTCGACTTCCATGGTCCTATGTAACAAACCAACAATCTCTTCCATTCCACCCAGGCCAATGAATTCATCCGTCCATGCAACAGTCTCGTTTCGAAGAAGAAGTCTCAATTTGTGAAGACGGCCGACTTCAACCAGTTCTGGCTTGCGAACTTTCCTCAAGTAGGAAACAAAATCGTCTGGAGTCTGACCCTTCGCTTTCGCAATAATACTTTGAGCAACGGCAGCACTAGAGGCAGTCAAAGACTTGCCTCCGACATTCTCAGACGATTTATTTCGAGAATGTCTTCCCAATGTGCCCTCCGGCTTCTTCTTGGTCGGCGATAAAGGCTCCTTGCTGCTTCCCCTCGACAGCGTAAATGTCCGGCTCCTGGGCCTCTTGGACTTAGGCTGCGGAATATCATGTGTACCGTTGGTAGCATCAGCACTTGAATCGCTACCGTTGGTTCCAGGTCTGTTATTCTTGGCAGCGGCAATCTCAGCCCAATCCTGCTTGACAAAGTCCTTCTTCATCGACATTGCTAGACTCCGCATCTTGCCACGTTGGTGCTCCGGGATATTTCGTCTATCCAACATGGCTTCGAACTCCCGATCAACGTCTTTATCTTCCAGGACGGGCTCGGCGTCGGTTTCTGGAGTCTTGGTCTTGGGAACAGCGAAACTAGAAACTGCTGCCAGTACTCGCTGGCCTCTATTTGGGGCCGTCTTTTGAGATGCTGTCGACCTGTCTGTAGTCTTTCTCTCAAAACTTGGCCGCCCTTCTCGTGAGCCTCGTCGTACTTCCTCGGAACTGTGTCTCGAGCTTGCTCCGCTGACATGTCTACTGATGTCCTGAATGCTAAAGCTGCTTGGTATATATGTCGACTTCGGTCGTTGGGGGCCCTCATCGCGCTTGGCGAGTGATGGCTGTTGTCCAGGACCATTATAAAAGTTCCGTTGCTTCCCGGGGGAATATTGTTGTGGCGTATAAAGGTCTATCTCATCCTCTAAGAATTTCCCTCCCAACGGTTGCTTCGCAAAGAGTTCGCTGGAGAATTGCGCGTAAATGGGAGGTCGCGACGTTTCGGAGGGAATTACAGGACTTCGGTTTTCCTTATCCTTCGCGGCTCGAGCCTCTTCTTCTTCGGCTTGTTTTCGAAGACCTTTCGAGGACTTTGGTCGCGATAGTAGAGTCGCAAGATTAGTTGATGACTTCGTCTTCTTCGGTTTGTCGGCCTTGGATTTGGAGTGATGGTCTGCATCCTTCTCAGCGCGAGATTTCAGAGATATGGTGCTCATGGTCTTCTTGTGCAATGATTTGAATGGTCCATCTTCGCTGGATGGACGCTTTCCCTCCCTTGGATTATTGTGTGACAAGGGCGGTTGACTCTGTCGATTGTGTTGCAATTCCCCGAGAGCTCTGTAATGTGGATGGTCCTGGGGAAGAAATTGCATGGCGGATGTCGCATCATATCCTGGAGAGGCAATAAATACATCTGTTGGAGAGGTTGGAGACAAAGCTGCGCCTGCGGATGGGGTTCGCTTGTGTAGGAAACTCGTCAATACCGATGATTTGACGCGTTTATGTTCGTAGGTCTCCGGTAATGGATGATGTGAAGCCATGATGAATGCAATCGAATAGATGAATGGAATTGCTTCGGCAGGAATTATGCTCGAATGTCGCAAGGAGTTGCCTTCATGATTTTGAAGGTGGATGGGTCGTTCGCAAGTCCAGTCGAGGGGTGTTGTTTATCTTGGTTGCTATGCTGGCAACCGCCCCACATTTCCCCAGAGGTCCGCATTGTAAAACAAGGAATATTCGGAAACTTCGAAAAAGGTCAATTCACATGTGAACGTAGTATCAACGGGGTTAATGCCTGTATTAATTCTTTTTCTTTCCGTCGAGCCGCTTTGGGCTCTTGCCATAAACTCTAGACGCGGGGCATTGCTAACGTTTTTCGTAGAAAATCATTTTCAACCTAGACATAATTTCGGGAATTGAAAGAGAAGAGAGTATGTATTACAACAAACTTCAACAGTGATCATATTCTCTTTGAATATCTACGTCTATTCGTTCACTATCATGACAATGCTTCTATACCCGAACGCCCAAGCCAGGTGCTGAACACTTTCGCTTTTCCAGCCTCTATGTACGCCATCTAAACCCAACCACCTCATCTACCAACTGAAAACTCCTCTCTGTCTATCGAACCCACCTCTCAACTGCCTCTCTGGCTTCACGACCTTCCCCTGCAGCACGGTATACTTGACAATACCCTCACAATCCTCCGGCCTGACTCTCGCAATCCAAATACATTGCGCAGCACCCATTTGCTCCTCATCTGCCTCTGGCTTCTTCGGCGGCGGACAAACTTCTCCCGCCAGTTTCCCCCTTTGAACATTATCCAGGCCGAACGCGTCTGCCTTCCGGTATATCATGACATTGGCCGAGTATTTGTGCCCTCCTACGTGAGAGATGAAATATATGCCTACCCCGCCAGGCCGCTCATCGTCGAGATCTCGGTATAGACCGCATGGCCGCAGGTGTCTTTCTAGTTCCTTCCGTAGCAGAGGCGCACTTTGACCACATCGGGCGTCTCGGGTCTTCTGCGAGCAGAGGAGGATCAAGGCTCGGTGTGGAGAGGGCCGCGCGGTCAATTGCTCTGCGGTTGGGAGAGGATCGGATAATGAGGCAGGTATCGAGACTGGTCCTAAGGGTGTCGAGTTTGTAGGGGCTTTGTTGATGTATTCGGAGATCAGGGTGTTTACTGAGTTCGGGGTAACGTTTTCGATTATAATAAAAGCTGGGAGGAGAAGGACGGTTGTTGGGTCTTTGTAGGAACCGTGATTTGGGGTAGGAATATTCGAGGCAGAAAGCATAAGTTTCTGCAATTGCGATTAGCACAATCTCAACTTCTCCAGGAAGGAAGACTGACCCCATTACTTGGCTTTACATCCGCTTTCTTGTCAATTGCTTCCATGACACTCCCTTTCTCGTCCGCAACATCTCTCACCCAATCCGATTTGCCTGTTGCAACCAAGACATGCGTACTCCATCCCTTCACAAACCCGTAAAGCGGATCATCTTCGTCAACCTTGAATCCTTTGGGATATTTGACATGGCAGCTATCGCAGTCATGGTCGCAGTCCTCGCCGTCAACTTCCGGATCTACCTTGGGGAAAAGACCCTCGAGAGTCGTATTTGGACCACCAACTACGCTCTGCATTGCAGCACCGAAAAGGCCTTTGAGTGTCATTTTTTGCTTGCGCGGCAGAGGCTTGCCCGCGGTGGGCGTGGAAGTAGTTTTGTAACCCATTTCAGTGGGGCCCGACTGGTGGGGGGGAACTCCGTACGGACTTCGGAACGTCGTAATCAGATCCGTAATCAGATCCGCATTTAGTGCAACCGCGAGTTATCAGATCTTCCACGCGACGACCGAGAACTTTGCTTTGGCGACGAGAAGAGGGAGAAGACTTCTTATATTTGAGGAATCCTTGCTGCGGATATTTCAAACCCCAAGAATGACGCGTCGGACACGAGGGACAGCATCCTTGCATGTCTTGAAATAGGCATCAAACTCCACAAGAGCCTCGTTGAATTCGGTCTTTTTCTTATGTCCGAGCAGGATCCTGGATCCTTCACCGCAACATTTGGATACACGGGAAGCGCAGCTAATACTCGGCCGAGTCTGCTCGCCAAGATCTGATGTCCGAGACAGACAAGTCACCCAATATAAGCGCATGATGGCTCCCAAGATCATCATCTTTGCAGGAGCACCTGAACCCAAATCTCTGGACTGGGATGAAGCTGCGCTGCTTACCAAATTCAGTGCACCATTTATACGATTCTTCCAGTTAGCTGGACATGAAGCAGCTTCTCCAGTCTCGGCCGATGTCACATCAGCCTCATTCTTGCATCCCGCATGGCGCTCTATCCCCTTAGTGCGGCAGCATCTACCAACCGGCATATCACAAGACCATGCCTGGAGAGAAGAATACCAAGGGGCCTCATTCTTTTCAGCTTCCCAAATCGACTCTCTTTTTGGAGAGCTGTCTCAAAGACCAGAACATGAAAGTTTTGGCTCTAGCGCAGAGTCAGTAGAGCAGGTCCTTACTCAATTCTACGAGGAGTCTTATGCTCGGCATCAAGATGTCCCCTCGTCACAAATTGCTGCGGTGTCACAAACAAACACTTCGTCCCCGGGTGGGACTTCATTTAGTACGACTGAAATGTCATTCGATTCGCCAACCCAACATGTGCGAAAAGACGTACCTACTGCCGGCAACTTGGCCAATATTAGGGAGATACCCAACGCCAACTATATCGACGCGATTCAGCCTCAGACTATGACCGTGACACTCATCGTTGGCGTCATATCTATCCCGGAAGCCCGCCTCATCAAAACTCGACGAGGCGCAGACGTTGAGCTCATCGAGGCCCTCGTTGGAGACGAGACCAAAACCGGCTTCGCAGTCAATTTCTGGCTCCCCTCTTCTCAGGCCGTCGAAGGAGATCTACGCAGTGCTATCCAGGGACTGCGGCCACAAGATGTGGTTCTCATGCGGAACGTTGCCTTGAGTAGCTTCAAGGGAAAGGTGTACGGACAGAGTTTGAGGAAAGGGATGACGAAAGTTCATCTTTTGTACAGAAACCGTATCGATAGGACGGATCTCAAGGGGTGCTACAACGCTGCTGACCTCAATTCTGGGGAGCTGGCAAATCCGCAAATTGAGAAAACGAAGAGAGTCAGAGAATGGGTGTTGAGGTTTGTGGGTGGAGGCCAGGGTGCAAGAAATGGAAAAAGAAAGGCACTTCATGAGACCCTACCACCTGACACCCAATGAAGGGCTTCTGGAGCGGGATGTCCCTTTGAATCATGACTCACGTGACCATATTCACTTTTGATTATTACCGGGTCTCAATATGCTCAAGTGGGCGACTTTGTTTATTTATGAGTTTAGTCGTTATTAAAGTGGTAATTGTCCTCCAGCAGCTGCATGACTACAATCCAATTTACCCGGCAGTCCAGGTTGGCCCCAGGCGTCCTAACATTCTCGACAAGCGGTTTCCCCCAGTCGCTCCTTCAACCTCAACACTTTGTCGCGCAGGCTCCATGATATTCGTCGTCGCACGATCAAGCCTCACCTCCGACATCCCCAAAATGTTCTGCAAGTCCACCATAGCTTGGCGTACCCTCTTCTCCTTCCTTCGCGCATGATTCCCTTGCTCCCCAGGGCCATGATCTATAATCTCCAAGTCGTCATCTGCATTCGCAGGCCCTTCTTCCTCGAGAGTAGTCTCCCAAGTCATGGTCGTACTTGGCGGGTCTCGGCGTTGTCTTCGAATGGTGGCGTTTATGGATAACTTTGAGCGGATTCCTCGCTCATCTCTGGCGATCTGGTCGTTGTAGAAGTTGATGCTTACTTGGCGGATGCTGGAGGATTGCAGATATCTTTCTGTTGCGTTGGTGATGGTGTCATTGACTTGCTTGAACATCTTCCGTGCTTCTTGATCTAATATAATTGTAAGCTTGATTCTCTCTCAACAGACTGGATCAGCTTACCATTCCTACACTCCGGAGCAACAGCAACCTCACTTTTCTTCTTAAAACTAAGCCATACCTGCGTCGTCAAAACAGACGTGGTGATCAAACCAACCTGCTTAGTCTTAATACCCCGAGAGCTCTGAACCGACGCAAAATACTTCCCATGCTCAAACACGAAGTCGTCAAAATACGCCGCCACCACGGTCTCCTCTCTCGGCAACAAAGCCCTCAGACGTCGGCGCTCTTGCGCTGCGTGGACCTGGCGAGGTGTCATATGAGGCAGAACAGCTTCGTCGCCGTGGCCGCCTACGCGGATGAGTTCTTGGTGTGGTACGGCTGCCGGGTCTGAGCTGAAGTGGGTGATTGATGCTATTGGAGTTCGACATACGGGGCACAGTCTGTTGCTGCTGAGGGGTTGCGAGATCCAGGTGGAGATGCAGGGGAGGTCGAACAAGTGCCTGCATGGGAGTACGGTGGCGGGGTCTGAGAGCGGGTAGAGGCAGATGGGACAGTCGGACTCGGAGTCGGTTGATGGAAAGTCAGATACTGAGGGCCCTATGTGAGTGTCTGGCTGTGGGGAAGTACTTTGTGGCGGGGGACTTGCTAAATTGATGTTCTCATCTTGTGGGGTTGATGGCGAGTCAGTTGAGCCTTTGGATATTGTGGATAGCAAGTCTAATACCAAGGGCGAAAGCTCGCTGCGGGACATTTTTCATGGGGGGCGGAATTTGATCTTCGCTGTTGGTCAGGATTACTTTTCTAATATACTCTATATATTGTGGGCGAGCTCCATGGCATAGTTGCAATCACAGCTGGTTAGTAACAGTTATACATTCAGGATTGGCTTCTAATCCAAGTTGGGTGCTGAATCATCAACCCGTCAAACGCGTGAGTCTGGCACGTACATTCTAAAGGGAAGGAAGATTGTCCACTCGACTAGCATTTTCGGTTTTGACAACTCGAATACGTCACATACTGAACCGGCGGGGAGCCGTATGCTGATGCCAAAGATGACCTGCGCCGAAGATTTCTTGGTATATTGAATCATAGGCGTTGCTCACCGTGTGCCTCTTTCTTGACGCCTGTAAAGGATTGAATTGTCGTTTGTATTTCATAAAAAAGTCTCGCCCGTTGTGGGACATTCAGAATGTTTTCGAACCCACATTTCCAAGATAAGCTGTGTGGTGAGCAATGCTTCATGCTCTTAACATTGGGAGACCTTTGCCAAAAGCGGTATCAACGGTACTACTTTGAAGCCATTCAGGGGGAGACGGCATTTCCATCCACGATTCAATACTAGATCCCAGTACCAGTGCGGCTTCTTGTTCGTCATTGTTACCACTTCATCGATTGAATAAGCAAGAGTGTTCTTTTGGCTGCCCGCTAGTTATCGACTTGCCCTGCAAAGCCTACTATAAAACAAATAGGCCAGCGATGTGAACCCATCTTGTCCACAACCACAACTTCCCCACACACCATCGGCAACACTGACTACTCCAAACTTTCTTTGATACACAACCACCACCATGGCAAATGCAAATCACAACCTCTCGCAATGGGCTACGATCGACGACCAAGCCGAAATCTTCGCCCAGGGAACATTTAAAAATGTCTGGGAGGGCGTTTATAGTGATGGTCCTCAAAAAGGACAAGGTTGCGTATGCAAACAATTCAAGACCGGCTTTGTCTTCGAGTCCCATTACTTTGCGGAAGAGATGACTATCATACGTCGTACGCAGAAGATCGTGGACCATTTCATGAATGCTGAGATACTTGGCCCTGATGGATCCGGCCGACGACTTTTCTTGAACACGCCTGAGGTATGGACGTGCCAGGTTGGGGGTCGTAAGGCTTTGGTTGAGCCAATGCTCGGCAACTTCAAGAAGTTTAACAGTAACACCGGATGGGCCTCAAGCACAGACGACGCGTGGAACGAGGTATCTTAGAATTTGCCTTTTTGATAGTCATTTGGAGCCAAGTCCTTCTGGGGTATCCTTTCAAAACTCGCTACCACGATTCCCAAACTTTCCACTGAACTTTATACTGACTTTTCATCTAGGCTATGCAAGCCCTCAGTCACTTCTCCTACCACGATTCTAACCGCCAATTCCTCCTGTGTGATCTTCAAGGCGGGATGTGTCCCGATGGATAGTAAGTAATACCTACCCAGTTTCTATTGACATCCAAACTAACACTTTGCTTTCTAGCATCCTGACAGACCCAGCCATCATGTCTCGAGCACAGGACTGCGGCCCCACCGACCTTGGCCCAGCCGGAGTCAGCGCTTTCTTCCAAAGACATAAGTGCGGACGCTTCTGTGCCAAACATTGGGCAGTGCCGGATGAGACTCCGTTGTCTGAGATTCCCAAGCGCGAAGGAACTAGCATGGCGGTGTCTGCTCATTGGGCATTGCCGATGCGCCCTGCTCGGAAAGCTGCCAACACGCTGCCCAAACTCCGAGAATGATTTTGACAGGAAATTTACGGATGGATTATCGATGGAGGGAGACTGTGGTGCCAGGTGGCAAGTTGTACTTTTTTATGGCAGATACATATTGTGCTAAGTTAATTAGTGAGGCGGTTTGTTACTAGATTGGGCACGCAAGCAACGTAGCAAATCCCGCATCAGATATGGCAGTCTCTATCAACTTGGCACAATCCTATTTATCCAAACATCGTCCAACTTTTTTGACGAAGTGACAAAGTGATAGCCTCATTCCGTCTGAAAATTATAATTCTAATCACCAGCGCTGCTAATCACAGACATCTTGACGTGAAACTAGTATCTGAGTAATGCCTTGCCCCATGATATCGACCAGTTGCAAGCAGAAATCTTTCGTAATTTTGAAACTGGAGCTTTTTAAATGTAATAAGCTTCATCCCGTCGTTGATCCGGAACTGCTTCAATAAGGGTGGTCGCGGAATCTGTGTCCTCCATGATCACGTGGAAAGACTCTGTTCAGTCCCGTTCTAGCATCCGTCACTATCAGCGACGCCTATCCGCTAGTAGTCCCTACTCTTGTAGACAATCATTTAGTCAATTATACATGCGGTTGAACAGGAATTGTGAAGTGGTTTTGGGAGTCTCACGTGATTAGCGCTCAATATGTCTTGGAATGCGATACATTCTTGAAAGGCGGAAGCGTGAAACATCGGCCAGACAGACTTTCAAAGCTTTTGAAATCTTCGCGCCAGTTCTGTGTCCTGTTGGCACCTTGATAAATATCGTAAGTCACTCTCACGCGAACTTGTACTCTTCATCCTCCAACCATCAAAGTCGTCCGAAAACCAGCACTATGCCGAAATCAGACAGTGTAGTCTGGCCAGACTCAGACATCTGGTTCTTCTGTCCTCAATTTGACTACCCAGAAAACTCCATCCGCTTCGGGCATGTCATAGACAGCGCTTACGAACCCGCAAACGCCCTCAACCGCCGAAGCGTCCTCTGAAGCAGGCCACGATATCACTCGGAAAAACATGTCAGGCGATGGACCAATCCCAAAATGGCCAAGTCACTTCCCTCTCTTCGAGAAGTTTCTTCGCATTTTGGCTTCGGGTGCGAAATTTGGATGCGCGACTATCGAAAAGACCTTGTCAAGTACAATCAAATCGATACTGTCACTTTCGAGCCGGAGCAGGAATACTTGCAGGAGGTGGTTCGGGATTGTGATGTGCAGGCGTTTCTCGATGGCAGCAGGTTCCAGAAGGATCTCTTCATCGTGACGGGCCTCAAAACAGTGAGAGGCGTTCAAAGCTCGGCCGCTCCAACGGATTTTGCCTCGGAGTGGTTTGGCAATCGGATCGTGGTAAATCCAGGAATCGAGGTAGCAACCGACTGGAGACATAGCACTTCCTTCGAGCAGCGATTGGATATGGTCTTCGCCTTCAAGCTGAAGAAGTTGAAGATTGAGCGTAACGAGCCGACCGTAGGTCTTGGATACGCTTTCAGAGCAGGGCTACGCAATGTCGTTATTGAGAGCGTATTTGATGGTGACCAAGAGAATCTGGATTCTACCATAGTTTGGTTCTCATCGGAAACGATTTCCCGGGGAGCTCTTGTCATGTAGCATGGATTTTTGTTATTCGGCTGTTTTAGCTAGATACCCGACATTGACGAGCGGGGCTTGTGGTAGTCGATTCAGATTTTGGTATTGCGCAGAAGAAAATTTCGAACTCAGTTGACTATCTCTCCTAGCAATTAAATGAAGTACAAAACTAGCTAATTTCCGGGTTGCTAGGATTGAGCATGTGGTAACCATCTTTTAGATCACTCATGTCATTGAGCAGTTGTTCTACCTCTTCCTGACTTTTATAGCATTTCGACCCCTCCTGACGCGCAATATGCCACCTATACACAAATCAGTATGCTGTTCTACGGGGATATGACGATCTCCTAATGAAGACGGCAAGGCCGTGAATTCTGCTTTCTAGTTGATTATGGAAACAAGAACAGGGGTTGACGTACTGGTTAGCCAAAGCGGTAGCTGCCAAACCTCCAGCGAGTATTGTTGAAACAGCCAGCCCAGAGAAACACCGAGTTGGCGCTTCAGCCTCCGATTTTGTAGTATCCTTCCGTGAAAGACAGACATTTTACCCCAGAATAGCAAAGTTGAAGCGCTCGTTGGCTGCCGGTTCCGGATTGAAGATCGATTTCTCAAATTTACTGTTCATTGACCTGATTTGGAGTGGCATCGCCTTCTTACATATCTTATGAAGACCGATCTTCCTGCTCTTGGCGGGTTTGGTAGCGGGACAGAAAATGGGTAATTCATCCATGAAAGCAGCTTTGAACGCCCTGTCAAGATCCTCTCCATGGTCATGACCTTCCAAACTGAATGGTAAGATCACAAGATCTACCTTCCACTTATTTTTAGCATAGGAAATTGCCTGTTATGTTAGTGTTTGAACACAAGCTCAATGCGGGGCTATCTCACTCGAGCAATTGACAAGGCCAGGATCTCTTCGTCAGAACACTTCAGGTCAGCGTAATCAACCACTCGCGCGACGTAAATGTCCGCCAGGGGAGCCATTCTCAGCAGTGATGCTAAACAATGAGTTCCATAGCCTGAGCTGTCGGGTGTTTTACCCTTACTGCTAGTTCCAACTGTATGCAGCCAGCTTCGCGTATCTTTAATCCTGTCGCGTGCACCTCTTATCCAAGGGTCTTGAGTGTCGTATTGTAACCCAATCAACGCCACTTTGACATTTGGCTCCTCTTTTGGTTTCGTGCTTCTAGTAAAATGAGGCCATTTTTTAATAGACTCATCATACTTCTCAAGCCATTCTGTCGATTCACTATCTGCTTTCAGCCTCACGCTACCCATGTCGAGTAGCCAAACTCCATATATCATAAGACTCACCTGCTCTTTGTACTTGTGGCACAGTTTATGTCCATAGAAAGTTGAATTTGGCGAGATTTGCCGCCACAAGTTCCATTTGTTTGTGACTTACTCCCTCCTTGTTGAGCTGCTGGTAAGAGGGGCATTATCTTTGTTTTCGTAGGATTTTCTAAACTTCTAATAGCCACAAGCTTGTCAGACAGCCACTTGAAGCTATATTTCTCTTGTTAGTAATACTATACTCCAATCCAGCAATAGACATTCTTGTCTCTCCTGCCGTTGTCTAACAGCCGAGTATGAACCAACGTTCGAGTTTCTGCACTCAGACGAGAGAGCCGGAAATCATTTTCAAAGCTTTTCCGAATATATTCTCTCATATCATCTTGCCTTTCGTCTCTTCCCAGTGGGATCTTGGTCAAAGATCCACACTTGTCTAGAGCTCTCTCAATAATCGTTTGGTCTTGGCTGCTAACCATGATGTGGAGATTTGAAATTCCTTTCCCCATAAGAGTTCTGATAAGTAGAAGATAGGCGTCTCTCGAGCTCCCAATTGGAACCTGGTCTAAGCCATCAATAAACAAGAAGACCTCTCCCGGCTCTATATTCTCGTCTCCCATGGTTATTTGACTGCCCAACTGATCAATAATGGCTAGTAAGCACTTTTCTAGCTCATTGTTTAACGGAGCCCGCTGAGGATGTCTTTGAGTACATTCTTCATAGAGCTGACGAAGAGCTGGAAATATATAACTGGGAGGGCACAGATGAGCAATTATCGTGCGCAATAGCATATTGTATTTGTTCAGACGTGTCTTGTTAAATTCGTCATTGTCGCCTTCAAAAGTACGACAGTAGAAATAAGCCAGCGAGTCTCGCCATCTACCTTCCTTTCGAAGTCGGCAGGTAGTTTGTGTTGCGTGAATAATGGATGAGACTAAAACAGTCTTCCCGAATCCCACTATCCCAAACGGTCAGCACTTACTTTATGTATACGAGATTGTAGGGGGACTAACTGCTTCCATGAATCCAAAGTAACGACTTGTCGGACTTTCGCCAACTGTTTATTTCGTCGCGATATCTAAGCTGCCACTCGCTATCTATATTGGCGTGAAGATTGATATTTGCGGCAAGGAACTGGGTTTGATCACGAGGTGCCAGCCAAGTTTCTACCAAAAATCTTGTAGCATCTTTTGAAAGAGATTTGACTATTCAACCTTATCAGCGAAAGACGATATGATTTCCGATTGCCCTACCCGTTCCCTCGATCTTCAATTGTCCAGGTCTTCTCGCGAGTTGTTCTAGCCATGGAGCAATATTATTAAAAGAATGACCAAACCGGTGGAGATGTACAGCTCCTTGAGATGTTTTCTTCACCGGGTTTGATTCTCCGTTCTTCAATAAGATATGAAGATTGCTCGTGCCATCTGGCTCAATCCGATTTGCGCACCATTGAATGAGCGGACCAAAATTATCATCATCCAAGCCGCCACCGCAGCCTACAAACAGAACAGCCTGGCGATAAAAGTTCCAAGTCAGTAAGCGCTTCTTTAGAAGAGATGTCGGTGTGAATTAGGCCACCAGTAGACTTACTCGGGTACTAAAAAAAGCCTGTTGAAAATGTTGCACATTTTTGTTTCCTACTACACTTTCATACTGTCGATTACTCAGTACAACGGTCTCAGGATTTCGCCAATGTCCGTGTGGGTGGAATACAGCGCTTCGTTTACCGGATTGCTCGTGCAAACGAAGACTCTTGAGGTCCGACACATCGACCGATTCCGTATTACACCATCGTTCGAGCAGTTCATCATAGTTTGTCGTCACAAGCACAGCCCCTCTCCGGTGTAGAGTCTTTAGAGCATCCAGGATCTGAGGGTGTCGCACTTCCTTCCACAAGTCTTCGAACTGGACTCTAAGCCATCTAGACCATACGTTCTCCTCTTTGAGCAGTGTCGTCAGGATCTCAGCCGCCTCCAACATCTTATTTTCGCCCACAAGATCGCACGCTTTTTGCAAATCTGCAGGCTCCTGTTTTTCCGCTGCATCGATGCAGTTCTTGTAATAATCAAGCCCGTTGCGAATCAAGCCCCACCAGGTCATACGATCCAGTGATTTCCCTTCACTATCTGTCGTGGAAAACAGGGTTACTCCAGCTCCAACCACAATGATCAGATGGTGAGCGTTCAGCTCATTACGGAGAGGTGTGACCTGTCGTTCTTTCACTCTCTCAGCCTCCCGGTCTCGTTTAGCTTTAAATTGGTCCTCGGCCGATAGTTTCTTACAGCCGGCCTTAGCTTGCGGCGCCTGTTATAAAATTGAATAAGCTTGCAGACAGAGTCAAAATTGGAATTCGCACTTACCTTTGTCGTGACCATATCCGCTGCGCATATCACCGCGATTATTTTACAGAGTCTATTTTGATATTTTCCCCAATACTGGGGTTGAGCTGAAGAATCAAAATGATTCGAAAGTACAGGAATGTCTGTTTCATGCCGTTCAATTCTCGAGAATGTTACTACCACTTTATCGCCAATCTAACCCCTTTGGGCAGTATTCACTACTTTTGGATTATGGCTCCAATAGCTCACTAGGTATGAGATATTGTCTATGTATATCATAAATTATGTAACTCATAGAAAATGAATTTTCTTGCACCCATTTCACCGTCGTTTTGTAACCGAGCTGAGATGTCTCATTAATGCTACGCTTCGAGAAAAAGTTGCTTGTACAGCAATGAGGGGAGGATGGGGAGCAAAGGCAGGCTAAGTATGCCAGACCAGGAAGTCAAATTTACTTCGGATTCTAGCCCTTTACCCCTTGACTCAACACGTTTTTGCTATTAACATCGTTAACTTAATGACTCAGGTTAAAATCTCGTTCAGAAACTTTCAGATTCCGATCGTTGCCCGTCTCGGCTCCCAGGATTCCATTCCAACGTCTAGTATCAATGTTGAACCTCCCTTGCATAACCCGTGAAATAAACGTAAGACACCTCCGCCCAAGTTACCCGCCCGGGAGAAAGAACGAAATAAGCTCTCAAAATTCGCCAATATTTTCGAAGTGTGGCGGCGCAACACATTATCGCAAATAGTACTTACACTTGTACCTCGAAGCCTGTGATCTTAAGCCTCTACTGGAATACTTCTGCTCACTGGTAATAAATCCTCACGTGACGCTGGGTGAGCATACGTTTGAGCACATTTTGCCATTACGGCTTGTTTTCTGGTACCAATTTTTTTGCATTTCTCTTCTGGTGGGGGGGTTTCTTAGTTGGCCTTGCTAAGATACATCTAGTAAAGCTATAGAGCAAATTCAATTATGTTTAGTCACGGTAAGACGAATGGTCAATGGATTATTCTTGAGTTTTTTTCAATTACTAGAACGACTCTATATCTAAACTCCCAATTACATGACCAAATTCCCCCAAGGCATCCATGCACTCAACTCCTCACACGATCACACGAAACTCGGGTTCCGCTTCTTCCAAGCATCTGTCTCAGCCTCCCGAGTTGCCTTTGCCTTCGTGGGGTTCCTCACCAAGCCACTTTGATCGTGGTGACGCGGATCATGGCCTTGGAAGATGGGGTCATGGCTCCTCGCCGAGCTGCGCTCAGGGGTTCGCGAAGCCAGGCTGTAGCTTGGATTTCTGCTTCTCCAAGCTTGACTCTCGCGCTCAAGGGTGGTCTTCTTCTTGGTGGGTCTTCTCACAAAGCCAGGAGAGCCAACTCCTTCTTCCTGATCTCTGACTGGGTCCTGATAAGGAGCCCGGCCGTCTCTGGATCGAGTCTCGCGACGCACGCGTGGTGGGTGCGAGCGTGAGGGAAACGTGACTTGGGGTCTCGAAACTTGTGGGAAGTCGCTGGCCTCATGCTCTTGGACACTTGGTCTTTGCGAGCGCGAAGAGGACGCGACTGGGGCACTCGAAACCCGTCGAAAGTCACTGCGTTCAAACTCTTGGTAGGCTGGTGCGTGCGAGCGCGAGGAGGATGTGAGCGAGTGTCTCGATGCCCGCCGGAAGTCATTGCCTTCATGCTCTTGGTAGGCTGGTGGGTCATCTCGGTAGACCTGAGGGTTTTGGTAGGAGGCGGCAGTGTTGCCTGGCTCTTGTCCATCGCGATGACTCTCGAGTGTCTGCGTCACCGAGCGGAGCACCTTCAAAGTACCGTCCAGAAGGAAACCCATGGTGTGCAGGTATCGACTGTAAGATATTGAAGATGAAGGTTGCGCTGTGGGTAGTGGGTATGTGGTGAGGCACAAGATGGTGGGAGAGTTGGGATGCGAAGTCCAAAGATGAGTCTGTGGAGATTCAGAAATGTTGAGGTTGTGGATGAGATGAGGTGCAGAAATATTTTGGGGAATTGCGCTCTGCTATAGGAGGAGCTCAGCCCGCCGCGCTAGCACCACTAGCATAGCGGCGCTACGTAAAGTACTTGAATATCAATCGTAATAGCCAGCATGAAATTCACTAAAAAGTTGTATAGCGGCAAGCAGACATGAGTAATAAGGCAAGTAACGGGGCAGTGAAGCGTTATTACTCTGCTTCTCGGTGGCAGGTTTACTTAAACGTTACTTAAATCTGCCAAGTAACTTGCCGATCGTATTTCAGGCAGCGGTAACCCCTCCACCCCTCCACCCCTCCACACCCATCAGTGACATCACCGATAACTATAGAAGTACAAAAACATTATGGAAGGCATCAGAGATTTAGTATTCGTCTATCAAGCTACATTTCCGAATTTGACTGACCGACCGAGCATTACCTTACCTGCATGACTGATCACTGGTGAACAGTCCTAGTCCTCGCCATCTGAGTCGTCGTTGAGATCACGTTCACCATCCCATACTGAATGGGGTAATAGAAACCTCCTGTTCCTTCGTTGGCGAATTATAATAAGATGCCGTGCATGGGCAGCTGCAGCTCGATCGGCTCTCTCGTGCCGAGCAGTTGAAACATCAGAAACCCACACGTCCACATAAGTATCAAGATTATGATTAACAAGGTCAGAATGGGCTCGTGCTCTTGTCTGTTGGCGTTCCGAATCACGAAAAAGCTGCTCCACGTCGACAAGTTGGCTAGGGTGCATGCGTACGATCGTGTGAACGGCGCCACGGCACAGGGGGCAAGTCATACTCTCTGGGTTCCAGCCCGGGGAATTCTGACACAGACTTATGAGCCAAGTATGTATGCACTCGTAGTCGAAGAAGTGGTGGCAGGGATGTAGGAGGCAGAGGCTGCTTAAAGGCTCGTAGCAGATGCCACAATCCTCGTTATGTGGGCTTACGATGGCTTGGCAAACCCTGCAAGGAAAAGTTGTAGAAGGCGCAGGGCTTTGTTGCGAAGAAGTTCCAGAGTTCTGAGTTGGTGCGAATGGCCTCCTTGAAGAAGCTTGTGCCCTGAAGGCAGAGGAAGTTGGCAAGAGCCTCTGTACTCGAGGTGGACCTGGAATTCCTTCCTGATTTTGAGCAGGAGTGTTTTGGCTACCACTTGGTCCGTCTTCAAGGTCATACGTACTCAGATC
Organism: Lachnellula suecica; assembly: GCA_007825345.1. Classification (NCBI taxonomy): domain Eukaryota; kingdom Fungi; phylum Ascomycota; class Leotiomycetes; order Helotiales; family Lachnaceae; genus Lachnellula; species Lachnellula suecica. Next base: position 17,398 of record QGMK01000213.1, read on the forward strand.
CCGATTGCGTTGTCTATGGTGTCTTTGCCGTGGCTCTGGTGGTGGTGAAGGGGGCATTATGAGGTGCGGAACTTGATGGCGGTCTAGAAATTTTGAGACGCCTCTGAGAATATATATACTTGGCTGGCTAGAAGTCTCCAAAGAATGTGATCATCGAAGGTGTTGTAATCACTTATCGGCTTCGAAGACGAGGGCCTATGCCAGTTATTCCGACCGTCACCCCATTGCAGATACATTCAGGGATAGGTATACATTTCAAGATGTAATTGATGTACTCCAGTAAAGCGGATTGCCTAAGCCTGGGAAGCTTCCAATATAGTCCCTGATATGACTCTCGAGCTCGCGCCATCTAACTTCAGCTGCGCAGTCGAATCCTCCCCCGAAAAGGCAGCGTTCACGACCACCGAATCACTTCATTGGCTATTCCAAACAATATTTTTATCATAATGTCTCCTTTACCACAAAACAAAAAAATCAACACTTGGGGACTGTCTGACGGGTTGTGATTCCCATAATCTTGCCAGCTAATTGGTTATGAATCCCTCGACTATGCGGTTATTCGCATTCGGCGTCGGGCGTTTAGGACAAAGAGCGAGCTGGCTTGACTTCCCGTGACAGCGCAATCTTTCAAAGAAACATTTCTTCAGTGTGTATTTCGCTAATGGTTTTTGCCTTTGTCTTCCTTTCGAGGTAATATCTTGTCAGAAATCGTACCTCAATAGAATTTCTTGCAACCTGTACCACTCGTCCGTGTTGCAAGCACCTGCAAGATGCCCAACATTTTCTCCCTCAATATCCCGCTACCTATGGCGAGAGAGGATATGAACAGCCCCACCGAAATGGGAAAGTCAAACTTTTTGCCTCTACTGGAACTACCAATTCGAGACAGTAGCAGCGATGGCGACCCTCCCGCGAACAAATGCGCAATGATGCCCGCCCAAGGGTACGGAAACGAGAATGCCGATAGCGAAGCAGATCTCAGGAAAGAAAGAAATGATTTGCGAGGAAGCAGTGAACAACGACAAAAATCGAAGGAGCAACACTTGTTCTGGCTGCGAGAACGGGAAGGTGCGTCCGAAAATCAGAAGTGGACGTCAACAGAACCCGAATTTGAAGTCCTTTCGAACGAGAGCCTCAAAAATGTAGAAGAAGTGGCGTGGCAGTGTTCAGCAAAAGAAGAAGCTTCTCAACTTGAGAGTCATCTGAGAAATGACTGGGATGAAGACAGCTACTTGGCTTTCGACCACGCCAGGAATGTGCAGTATCAGTATGAACAGACTAGAGAGGACTTCGAGAGTCCGGTCGAAGACGGAGAAGGAGTACTGTCTCACATTGAGTTAGACGTTGAGGGCGTTGATGCGACGGGGCGTCGAGTCAGAGTCCAGCGCCTACTCGAGGTGAAGATCAAAACAACGATTATTGAATGGGGAGGCGCGAAGGCGGAGGAGACCACCATACGACTGGAAAGAACCTTGATTCTAAAAAATCCCCATCGATATGCACTGCCTTCGCGGAGGGCAAGTCATAAGCAGCTGCACCACATTATCGTGGAACAGCTCGCGCAGCATGAGCTCAATGAAGCGATCCAGGAAAGGAGCGCCTTCTTGCACGGCATCCTCGCTCTCGGCCCTGTGCCAAAGTCCAATGGAAACACGTTCGGAGCTCATAGCTGGGCATTTCGCAAGCCGGCAACCGAGATTCGTGGGGTGGATGGCGTCGTCTTGCGTCTTGAAGAAAGTTGGATCGACGCTGAGGTCGGCGGAGAGGTAGTCGTCACGCATAAAACGATTCTTACAGAAATCATCCCTAGCAATGGAAAGAGTCATCTATTTGATCTTCCGACCACAGGAACAGAATCGGAGCGGCGCATTCGGCAGGCCAGGTGGAGCATTTCGTCTGCAATTGACAGGTGCAGCGCGTCGGGATCCGCAGAAAAGTTCCTGGTGGATAATTGGGTCAATGAGGAATTCGAGTCCAAATAGTTGGTAGCTCTTCCAATCATATAGAGCTCGTGTTATAATACAATGGAATGAGGGAGTTGGTGGTTGGTCCACCTAAGACGATGTCCGGATAGACTTCTTTTCGTACTCGGTAAGGTGGAATAATCCGGCCCACAATTATTCCGTCAACATGCTACAGAACACATCAATGCTGTACGAAATTGTACCTTCAGTAACTAAAACATGGGAATTGCAGTACATAATATAACGGACTCAATTTTCAAGATACGGAAGAGTTACTTAGAAGTTGCATTAACTTCATCCCGTGTTCAACGTGTAAGATCTTACAACCCCTGATTTGCCCCAGAAACTTTACAAAGCCCCACCGGCTCATCCAGGGGAAGACCCAAATGTTTTCCAGACGCCTTTTGACTTATTCATAACGTTCGAAACTCGCCCTTAGTTGCTTGTGAAGTCTAAAATTTACGCCATTTAAGGCTTGGCAGGGTATCGAAGCCAAAGTCTGATATAGTACTTGCCCTTTTCGCATTCTTGCCAACTTGGCAGCCCAGGTAGGGGGTATATTTATAATTGAACCTTAGGTAAAGTGAAACTATATTTTGAACAAAAGCCCCAAGATCCAAAATGCTCTAAAATTATCCACTCAAACTATAAATACTAACTTCGTAATTGATTTGCTAATTTGCCGGAAGTTGAGCAACGGTCTTGGCTCAATTTTGCCGGCTCCAAAAGCACCTTCCCCTCACGTTAAAATAGTGATAATTCTCCGCATCAAGAATTTCCCTGCCATTTATCTTTATAATCTCACCAACTTTTTCTGTCTTTAATTTAAAACCCAAAAATGCGTCTCTCGTTAGCTTTTGCTTGCTTGTTTGGCTACACCATTGCCAGCCCACTCGTTCGAACTCGGCAGGCAACTTCTCAAACATCTCCCCCGGATGGCGCTGTAGTTGTTGATGGTAGCTCCTCGCCCCAAGCGGGCAGCTTTCCAACCGTACAGCAGGGGGTAGATGCACTATCAAACAGCAGCACAACGGCCCAAGTTCTCTTCATATTCCCGGGAACTTATGAAGAGCAAGTTTACATTCCGGCCTTGCAATCGAGCCTTACAATTCAAGGCCATACGATAGACTCTTCATCGTATGAGAAAAACGAGGTGACTATAAGTTACAACCTTGCCCGGACAACAGTTGCCAATAATGACGTAACGGCCACGGTCCGTCAGTGGAACAATAACACAAAGTTCTACAACGTCAACATCAAAAATACATTCTCGCCGCACCCCAGTACCAACGGACAGAATCTCGCCATCTCAGCTCAAACGGGCAATCAAGGTTACTACGGTGTTCAATTCTGGGGGTATCAAGACACTGTTCTGGCAAACGAAGGAAATCAGCTATACGCAAAATGTCTCATAGTCGGGGCCGTCGACTTAATTTTCGGTCAAGACGCTACAGCATGGTTTGAAAACGTCGACATCCGCGTTAACGGGAATGGGTTCATCACAGCATCCGGACGAGACTCTGCGGATAACCCATCATGGTACGTGATCAACAACTCCGATGTCGCTGCCATCGATAGCAGCATACCTGCTGGCGACAGTTCTCTCGGACGGCCGTGGAAAGCTTTTGCCAGAGTTGTCGTCCAGAATACGTTTCTGGGTGACGTGATTAAAGCAGCTGGGTGGGACGCTTGGTCTTCAGCTTCCGACGGCAACACGCCGAATTCTACGCTTGCGGAATTTGGCAATACTGGACCGGGAAGCGAAGGAACGAGAGCAAGTTTCAGTAAGAAGCTAGATGAAGCAGTGAGCTTTGAGAGTATTTTGGGGAGTGAATATAAGAGTGAGTGGTATGTGGATAGCGCATACTTGTAGGTCATTGGTAGCCACTTGGGGTATTTTGGTTGGGGCTAGGTCTTTAGGGATTGAAATAAGAGCACGCGGAATTACTCACCGTGCAGACCACCGGATCTCTGGTGTTTGCAGCCTTTTATTATTATACTTTTTGCTATTGCATATCCATTTTGGAGTATGCTGAATGTTCTACACGCAGTGGAACGTTTCGAACACCCCTAAAATGAATTCAATTGTTTCGAGTTATAACTTCAGAGGGGCAGGATAAAGCCCATGCTCTTACATGAGTGGAGGCAGATGCTAGAAATTTCAATAGGTTCGAACCATAAAATCTGATGAACCCGAAATGATACACAACAAAAAGTGCTGATTTTCTCTGAATGGTAAAACAGGAAATCTGCTCTATCATCTTCAACTACCTCTTCATATAGGCACTACGAATGTCGATTTCCAAATACCAACATTCAGTGATTTCGAGCAACATTAGTTTCCAAATGAAATTTGAAATGACGGAAAGGCTTGAATTGTACAATGCCGATTTGTTCTGAAAATAATAAGACGGCAAACAGCGTCACGAAAAGTAAGGAATATGAGTTAAGTCAACGGCCTGAAGTAAAGGCATTTGATTCATCGAACTTTTGGGCGGTTTCGCCTCAGATTTCAAGCTAATAAAACATACAAGAAAGTAACTAGTTCTACTAGTATCGAGTCCACTAGATCCTTCCACTCAAGCATACTTGGCAAGAGTATCAGCATAGGCTACATATCCAGTGCCAGACGGTGGCTCCATGGAGAAGATGTAGTCGCCCCACCATGGTCCACCGCCCCACCAGAGAGCGCCCATCCATACATCACTAGCTGCTACCAAAGCGTCCATCATGCCAGTGACAGCAGTTTCGCAGACACTGTTTGCACCTCCAGCAAACTCGCCGATTATTCCCTTCTTATTGTTTGCCTGTAGCCACTCGGTTGCAGCTGCGATGCGTTCAGCGCCGATGGTGGAGGAAACGCAGGTGTCCGATGTTCCGGACCCATCGGAGTCGAGATATTGGTGCATTTCGTACACAATCTTGTCTGAGGGGTCGGTGAGGCCGACCATAGCGTCTCCATTGCCGGAGCTGATCCAGGTCCATGCTCCCGTATACGACTGTATATGTAATTAGCATGGAGGACAGGGAAATTGGAGGTGAAGGCATCTTACAGTTCCTTCGACAAAGACATATTGTGTGGTTGCACCAACTGCTCGGATACCATCAATACAAGCTTGGTTCAGGTCGGCAACGAGAGCATTGGAGGGCATATCATGGAATTCGTTGTTGCAGTCGAAAATGACATTGCTATCCGACTTGAATTCCGTGGCTACATTCTCCCAAAATGTTTGGAAGTCAGACGTCGAGGTGATAACACTTCCAGCATATCGTCCGAAGTTGTGAGGATCGATAACGGCATGAGCTCCAGCAGCAGTGATAAAGGAAACTGTAGTCTTCAAGGCAGCCAGGTAAGTTGCATCAAGAGCAGCTGTCATCGTGCCTTGTGCAATCCTCTCCATCAGGAATGGGATTCGGAAGATGTTCACTCCCTGATCCATGAGGGTTTGGAGAGATGAAGTCACTGGCCAAGTGTAGTCGGTTCCGAGAACACCAGGAATATTCCCCTGTCCAAACTCTGCACCAGATTCATTGACACCAATCCATTCGAGAGCTCCAGATGAAGCAGCTTTGCTCGATGTACCTGCCGCGGTAGAGGAGACTGAAGCAACAGAGCTAGGTCCAGCGACAGTGGTAGAAGCCGCCGCAGTGCTTGATGCTGCAACGCTGGCAGATGTTGCAAATGTGGTCGGGGCCGCCAGGCCAGTTGAGGCAGAGACGCCATCCGATGCAGCCAATGTACTGGAAGCAGCTACGCTGGTAATAGATGGCAGAGAAGATATCAGAGTACTGGAAGGGAGACCCGTGGCTGCAGAAAATGTCAGTAAAATACATCAGGAAAAGCTAGGCGCTATTACCTAGAATTGCGCCAGTGCTCGAGCGAGACTCGTGTTCAACAGCACAGGCATCTTCATCGTGTATAGGGGCAGCATATACTGATGCCGTCAAGCCAGCGGCAATGAATGTTTTTGAAAAGCGCATGGCGCAAAAGAATGACTTGGTGAAAAGAAAATAAATGAATGACAGTGGTTGAGCGATGAAAAAGGCCAAAGAGGGAGTGAGGAAATATTTAAAGAAATTTGGAGCCCATAATCAAACTTCCTCTCGGTGCCACGAAGTTGCGTCCCCTGGAAATCAGTATATTTGAATCCATCAGACCCACTCGGCACCTTTCCGAGCAGATGGCCTAGACAAACGCCACATGGGCATAGAGGAGATGACCACAGGGATTGTTTGTTTCTTGGGAGATGAAAACGACGTTTAAGCAAATCAAAAGGCCCTTGAATGCGGCAGGAAGGGTTTTATGGCGGGGGAAGCGTCCTTGAGATAAAGTGCGCAGGTGCGGCTCGCAGCAGGGGCTACCAGGATATACTATAGATGAAACAAGCGATATAATTTCGAGAAACATATAGTTTTCACACCAATGAGAGCCTGCTTACGACAAAAGGAAATGGAACACTTTCCCAACTCCAACTTGCCCTCACATGAAGTCATCCATGATGCACCCTGAATACTGACGCGGAAGATCCTCCGCCAGATTCAAATCGCACACGCCAGCGCTTCAGCGCACAGCTAGAACGCCAGGAAGTATGAAGTTTCTTCTCTTTCCAATCGCATTGGCGAATAAAGTGGAAAGTCCTCCTCGTCAACTTGAAGACTTGGAGGGCCGAACAAGTCCGAATGTTTCGAATGAAATGAAGAAATCCTACGCGGGAGGCGGGCTGGCGGGGTAGATTTTCCTGCGTGCGTGCAGTCATCAAGCGAGGGGTGTGTCCAGAGAATTCTCCGACAACTCATCTCCTTCTCAGACATCCAGGCTTCCACGATGCCAGAAGAATATTCCGGAAGCCAAATACTTCAGAGAATAAGCTTTCTGTATGTTTCGATGTATTCACCGCCAGTCTCTGCCATATCCGTCACTCTTTGATGGACGGAATGGTAGGAATGGAAGAACAGGCCAAAGATCAGGCCACTTCTATGAGGAGGCAAAAGTTGGCACATCCCGTGTTCTGTTGGTTTTTTTTTATCAAGGTCTCTTCTACAGGTCTCAATGCTTCTTCTATTCTCTTCCTCAACTGAATAAGTTGTCGCGTTCTGTTTCCGCTTCAAATCAAACGCTTTTTATCTAGTCACGACATCTGAATATCCCTGCAGAATGTCTTTCTCATACCACGATGGCAACAATGTCCTTCCTCCACGGACGATTGACCCTGCCGGCTTTGGAAAAGTAGCTATTGTTACAGGCTGGTGAGGTCTCATTTACAGTTTTTGGCACTATTATGGAGTACCCCTCACCCACGTGCCGGCTGCATCACTTTCAAATAACAAATAGTGAACTCCAGTCCAATTGTAGAGACTATAAAAATAGCCACAGTACTAATTGCCAGTTCTCTCAGTGCGTCTGGCGTCGGTCTCGCAACCACACAGCTATTCCTCGGTCATCAGTATGAGGTTTTGGGTGTCGACATGCACGAAATGGAATATTCGAAAATTGACGAGAGAGATCAGGGGCGCTTTCATTTCCATAAGGGCAATTTGACAGAGCAAGGAGAATGCGATGAGGTGGTGCGAATCTGCGTTGCCAAATATGGGTAAGTTTAGTCACGTGTTCCAATTTAAAGCCATTGACTGATGTCGAGCAGGCGAGAGAGGATCGACGTTCTTGCAAATATAGCAGGCGTCATGGATGCTTTTGAAGCCGCAGATGTGTATACTGACGCAGAGTGGGATCGAGTGATGATGGTCAACCTGACCGTTCCTACCAGAATGATCCGCGCTGTGCTGCCGTTTATGAAGGCTAACGGAGGATCGATTATTAACGTGGCTTCGAAAGCTGCAGTCAGTGGTGCTGCGGCTGGCGTTGCTTACACGGCGTCAAAACATGGCTTGGTTTGTTCCGTCACTTGGCTAGATTGATCAATTGGAGCTAAATCCAGCAGCTCGGAGTGACGAAGAACACAGCTTGGAGATTTCATGAGGAGAATATAAGGTGCAACGCTATTCTTCCAGGAGGTAAGAGGGACTTACACAATGCGCCTATCCATCAAATTGACCATATTTCTAGCTATCATCGATACGAATCTCGGTACTTCAATAGACGCTGCCAACTTCGATCAAGCCTCTTACCAGCATCAAGCGTAGGACTTCCCGAGAGACCATTGTAAAATACAAATTGACCATTGTCAGACCGATCCATGCTTTACATAGTCAAAAGCCCAGTATTACAGCCATGGAAGTAGCGAATACGGTTTTGTTCCTCGCCAGCGATGCTGCTCGAGCAATCAACGGTGTTTCCTTGCCAATTGACAAGGCATGGGGGGTTATTTGAATTTGAACGGTACGTTAGAATAAGCCCTTATTCTCCTAGTGAATTAGGAACTGAAGAAGATCGAGAATGTCTCACGGTTGCTGAGACATTATCCTTCGCCGCCTCATCTCCGAAGCATTACACACTGATTTATCTACAGGGTCGGGAGCAAGCTATCATCCGAAAGGTCACTTGGAAATCGGATACATGAAACTCGGGCCTACTCCGCAGGCAGAGCAAGGAGACTCCAATACATGTGAAGTGGATTGCAAACATTCGTTAACTCCTAGCCAACGTGAAGAGGCCAATTCTTTCTATGCAAACAGACATTTCAGTAGCGTCCCCTCAAAATATCTCCTATCCTTTTCCCATCCGTTCACCACAAATCCCCTCCCCACCTCCACAACCTTTTCAACCTGCTCTTTGCTTCCCCATCCCTGGACTCTCGAGCCCCAGCAAATCAAATGCACGCCCACATGAATAGCAGCCCTGAATGCCATGTCTTCGTTCAGTTTTCCATATCCCTTCATGAACCCCTCGATGAGCCAAATTCCTGCATCAATATCTTTGAAATGCTTGAGCTCGAAGAGTTCCGCGAACATTTGCCCCAGATCGAAGACAAGGTCGCTAAGGTGAGAGAGTTCCCAGTCAATGACAAAGAGCTTCAAGGGTTCTTCTAGCTCAGGGAATGGTGCATTCTTCAGCAAGACACTGCCGAAAAGATGTCAGCGCAACAGTGCCGGGGCTGGAAGAAGTGCGAGGACTTACTTCCCACTCCAGAAGTCTCCATGAATCAAACTGCCTTCTTCATTATCAAGGCGCTCTCTAACGTCCATTGCAATGGCCTCGAAGACACTCTTACACTCTCCCAAAATACTAGGAAAATTGGCAATAGTGGCTACCAGCGTGGTGTAATTGATCATATACTTCAGCTCCTTCATCTCGGTGTTCCCCTTCATACTTTCCCTGACTTCCTTCTGTGCTGGCGCTGCAGCCCACTCATGGAATGCCTTGGCCCACTTCCCGAGAGAGCAGCCTAGACGCGAGCATTGAGACTCGGTAAGGGCGTGGGTCAGGACGTAAGTCTTGAGCTCAGTGGAGTCCGGAAGATCGGAGTATATTTGCGTGTTGGTTGATAGGGAGAAACTATAGATCTTGGGAGTCTGAACAGTAATACCAGAATGAGAGACTGGCGGGAGAGCTTGTAGGGCCGTGAGGATGGTTTGCTCGAAGTCCTGGAGGGGCGGTCACGTGTCAGAAATTACTCAGATGAAGCCAGAAGGGATACTTTACGCAACGGGTAGAGGATAATTTGAAGCTAGTATTTGAAGCAGAGTAAGGTTCTGTGTGTTTGATCACTACGGTCTCGTTGCCGTCTTGAAGGGGTTGAACAAGGGAGCCGCGATATACGAAATTGGCGGTGCCACCGGTCAGCTTTGTGAGAGATGTGCAGGCATACTGGCTATTTTCAAGGCTGGCTTGAACCTCCCTTAACATTTCGTCAGGGCTCAAAGTTGCCATTGGATTTCCTTGCATTGGTATCGACGCAAATAATTTCTAACGGCGGGAATGGTGGAGCCCAGGGTAGCTTTTGGCTTATATCTGAACCAGCTGTTGCTTTGAATGAGAATCTGAGTCTGGAAATGCACACCCTTAAGCTTCAAATTAAAGCTGAAAGCTGAGCAATGTCTCAATAGTCATGAGTCACGCCGCCTGCAGGCTGTGGAAAGCCTTTCCCGGAGCACAGAAGCCGTTGTGCCAGGGCTCGTCAGTTTCCTCGCATGATTCAACTCAAAAGTTGAGTTACACCGGAAGCAGTAGCGATGAGGATAGAAAATGTCTACAACTTAATTGAGGAAGAATACAGCAGGAGCTGGTGATGTTCTGATAGTACTTTCCACATTGGGTATAGGCTACTTGACTAGCGAGCGACTCCTTGCAACCTCACCTCCGCCTCATGCTCCCCTACAGTCACGAAAATTTCAAATCCTCAAGTGCCACCCGAAAATCAAAGCCGAGTCCTCAACCACGCAATATTTAAAACACCCAAAGCATTGCAAAATCCCGCTGAGCCTACCTGGCTAGAGCGTTTCAGCTTCAAGACAAGTGCCACTCTTCATTCAGAACCCTGCCTCTTCCTCTCGCTCTCGCCCTCGCCCTTGCCCTTGATTATGGTGCTAAGATCGAAAATTGGCACTGTGAACGGCATGTCCACAACGTCCATCATGATCGAAAACAAAAGATACCAGCCCGCCAAGCTGCTAACGAAAAAGGACGCGCCTGTGCCCACGAGCAGCCGAGCCCCGGTCACTGCATTCCCTTCCGCGAGGCTCCAAAACCCCCCTACAGCAAGCAAAAATCCAAGAAACGCCCCTGTAAAAATGATCACGAAGACGACGTTGGTGCGGAGCGAGCAGATGAGGAATATCAAGGACAGAAGCCCCATGTAGAGGAAGTAGAAGCCTACAAGTGTTAGCATCTGATCATGTTGGCGTGAAGTCAACGACAACGTACCAAAAGAGACCATGAATGGCGGCGTCTCGGTCTGACTGCCATTTGTGTTGTATGCTGATATCGCTGCGAACGATGGGGTATATGTGACGGCAATGGCGAGAAAGTGTGCTCCATAGGCCAGGAAGACGACGCTGGGGAAAGTGTTCCCCAGTAGGAATTCTCCGACACCAGACATGACGAGGAGCATGCCCCCAAAGAAGTAATTTGCACCACTGGCAGATTGTCAGATCTTGGAAATCAAAGTTGAAGCGTGGGTCAATGTGCCTACTTAGTTGCTGCGAAGCCGGACGCACCTCGCCAGCCCATGAGCTCTATGGAGAGTGGAGTCAGGGCAACAACGAGCCCTAGAATTGCAACTGGCGTTGGATTTCCAAATCTTTGGACCAGGTCATCATTGTTACCTACTCTGGGTAAGAGATAGAGCTTTTCGAACATCTCTGGAGTGACGCTCAGACTTCGAGGACAGGCTTCGAGGTCAACCTCTGTATCGTTCGACATTGCGCTCATTTTTGGGGACATTGTTGAAGCGAGACCACTCAAAAGACAAGTGGTTCTTAGTCTTGGATGTATCTTGCAAAGGTGAAAGTTTCAGAAGCTGCGTTAAAGAGTTCTTTGCTGGTTCTTGGAAGTGGAGAAAAATGCTTCCCTCTAGTGAGGAATATAGATGGACTTTATCAGATGGGATTTTGGAATTGCAATACTCGTAACATGCCCAAATGGCAACTCGACGCGCGACTTATACCCTTTTTATTGGCCTGTCGAGCCGATACCTCTTTTTGGCATGCTTTGGCTATCAAAGATTCTGCATATGTCAAAATCGGTCCTTGTATCTCTGTACTGTGGAAGCAAGTACCCGCATGAGGTCTGAATGGTGACTCCACTCTCACGTACTTTTGAGTTATCCATGGCTGGCTGACCAACGATCCTGATCCACAGCCTCCTCATTGAGCGTTGACGTTGCCTAATAGCCCAGTAGCTGAGCAGCCTGAAATTCCAGAGCAATCTGCATCCAAGCCAAGCTGAAAGTGGCCCGATTATATTAATCCTCCCGAAACATTCATTTGACACAAAACAAGTGAGCAACGTTAACTGTGGGTGGTACAAGATAAGGGCCGTTGCATTGGCAGCTCTGGTACACCCAAAGCGCAGATAAGTCAAATTATAGATCAGTCTTCGTGCGCTTGATTGGTTTGAAGCTTCTCAGCACGGAGGCCACTCCGTTACGTCTCACCAGATGTACCGCCCAAACACTATCGGATGAGTGTAGTGATGTGATCTGTCAAATGAGTCAAGTGCTCGAGTCTGTGACACCGTGTAACAGTGATTTCAATTTACTTGGTTACCACGTGGAATCCCACAATCCTCTGAGGCGTTTTAAAGAAGCGAGAGGGCCATGTTACGTGCTTCAATGTGTTCCTTGCGTTGCCTGCTCAACTCGCTTTCATGCATGGAGGCTTCCCCGCTTCCTGTGACGTTGCAGCTCGAAGGGTTCTCCGCTCGAAGTCTTCGCCACGTGTTAGAGTCTAAGCTTGGATAGCTCAGTAAGCTTCTTCAATAAGGTCCTCGATTTAGCTGGTGATCTGTCAAACTTTCAAATTCCGGCCATTGTTGATTTCAGGAGTATTTTCGGCTTCGAAACTTGACTACTCCTTTTGACCTCGATTAGACTCATCTTGTCTTACCAAGTACGCAAGATCTCAGCCCATAGCAGCTCAAACTACCTCATGGCTTAACCGCGTAGCTATGTGTCACAGGGAATCTTGCGACCTTCGGAGGCGTTGTAGCCCAGGCTTGATTTGCGGGTTTCAATGATGCCACGGACGAGATGTCGCCACCGAGCAGCCCCACCATCTCTTTCTATTAGACACTTAGACTTCAGCTCCAACAACAACTAGCCAGCCATGTCCTGTCAAACACGCCCGGATTTTGTACCTGTCACTCCACCTTGAATAGCCAGCTGCTAAGTGTTCCAAGCACGACCTTGGCCTGTCTCAAGCGAGACCGAATGTAATAGCACCAGGCATTACTCACTGTACACCTTCTACTTTTTGAATTGAAAGCCCTAGCCAATAAAAGATTTTTGACAAATCAAAATATCCCACTGCTTGTGGGATATTCCAATCCCTTCAGAACGATGATCCAATCGCAAAGGAAAAAGTTTAGGGGCTACAGCTCAGAAGCTTACACGGCGAGTAATTCCGCATGCTTTTCCTCATGACTCGTGACATTAGCCACGGCGTTTTCTTGAAAGTCTTACATTGTGCGCAAGATCCTTGTTGGGAAGAGAAAAAATACCCCAAAGCTTCGAAGTTGAACTACAGAAATAAGGCTCCCACAACACGGGAATCAACAATACCACGTGATATATTCGAAGAGTATGCCGAATGGAGAAAGCTCCCTCCGTCATGACCAGCAGCAAAATGTTTAAGTTTTTCTTCTCGAAAAATCAGGAGTATTACAAGTCGTTTTTGGACATTTTGTGATTTGATAATCTTGATCTCGGATATCGCATCCAAAGGTCTAGAGCAGCACGGGCCGTAGTGCCTGGACTAAGGCAATGGGTGCATAAGTGCGACTGCCGGCGCGTCTGTGCCCCTGAGCCGTAAATAGAACCCGCGCTAAGTCTCAAAAAGCTTTGGTGAAAGAAGGAGAAAAGGCGAAAACCGAGCTTTTAAATCTTGTGTCCTCGGGTACGAAGGCCGCGGTCATAAGTATGGAGAATACAGGGGCCTAAGCCTGTAAGGCCCCATAAGCGAGATTAAGACTTATAAATCACGGGACTATGCCTCTACCCCAGTATATACTCCCTAAACGAGTCTCAAGTTTAGGGGTTTTTACTCCAAAAATATAATAGGGCTTCAAGGCCTTTAATGCAGTTGCTAAGCCAGCTTCAAGGCACGTACCCTATAGCTGACTAGTTAACCTATTATAAGCTTTAAAGCTAGCCCGGCAATTGCATTGAAGGCCTTGAAAGTCTATTAAAAAAAGGTAAAAAAGGGTAAATTTTAAAAAGATATTGCTTTAAAAGCAATAAAGCTACAACGTATATCTACTATATTTACAAGGGCAAGAGCCTTGAACTGAAAGCAGTTTAGGCGATAAGCATAGGTAGAAACAAGGTCCCGTGATTTGCAGTACTAAATTTCGCTTATAGGGCCTTACAGGGCACGTACCCTATATTCTCCATATTAATGACCGCGGCCTTCGTACACTTATAGTAATCAGTTCATTGAGGCTTTTCCACCCCGACTGAAGGAGTTTGACCCCAGTTGGTCGTCATGTTAAGCATGCAAACCCGCCCCCATACCTCGTGAAATTTTCCGAAAGCGGCTTGTGCAGCGCGGTTACCCCTGCATCAATCTAATCGAATCTCAGCAAGGGCAGGTATTCTAGGGATAGGATTGGTTACTTTCTCGGAGCTTGACCCTATAAGCTTTCTCGCTATTCTTCAAGCGCAGCTCTGCAGCCGCCGGCGAATGCACTTGCGCACACGTGGAAAGGTTCGCTGTCAGCCTTCCCGCTAGAGCGGCTCTTTCCCTCAGCCCTGTGACGCGTTGGAAATTTGATCCCAACTGCGCCGCAGACGTTTGATTTGACTTCTCTAGCCTCCACGATGAGCAATTTCATTGGCGAGACGTACGGTATAGTTCGCTCGTAAACTGTCAGATTTGGATAGGGCTGGGAGGTTTTCCCGTACACCCGAGCTTAAAATACTTCGTCCCAGGCGAAATAAATGTCAATGACAAGGGGGTAAAGCCGGGGTTTAGCGATTGCGAGCGGCCATACAAATCCCCCTGTTCGCCAGGCCCCCGGTCGTGACATTTATTTTGCCTGAGACGAAGTATCAGGTCGCTTTTCCGACATGGACAAGCTCGCAGCTGCGCTGTGGGCGAAGTGGCCATGGCGACGTCAGCCTTCGTCGAACTGAGAACTCTAAGCATATCTCATATCTAATTTTCACCTCGTCTGTGGTTTTTGTCCCGACGGTTTGGGTGTTTGCGGTCTGGCGAACGCGGTTTTCAAATGCATGTCTTCGCAGCTTCCTTGCTCTTCGCGGTGACCGCAAGTGCCGCACCTTCCTATCCAAATACGACAACATCAAGCATTTCGAGGACTTCGAGTCTTTCAAGCTCTTCTAGTCTTTCGGATGCGTTGAGTGCTTCGGATTCGGCGAGCACCTCGAGTACTTCACGCCTTTCGAGTTCCTCGCCCACATCTAGTCCTCCGAGTACTTCAAGCAGCGTGAAAACAACGAGCTCTTCGAGTTTTTCTTCGGGAAACAGCAATGTGACGACCACAAGTGCTCCCACTGGGAGGATTACATCTAGCAGTCATGCCAACACGACGACAACGTCCAGAAACGTATCGGATATATACAGCAACGAATGGAATTTCTGGAATCCCTATTACTTCATCGGTCTCGCTGCCACGACGAGCCTAGACCACGCCCAGCTTGATTCCTGCGGCGGTGAGTGGGTATCTGCCTTCAGCAGCTGGCAGCAGACGGCGGCGATTACCACCGGGACTGCGGTGGCCGGGTGGACATCGACGGTGACAAGTTTACCTTGGATCTACTCGGAAGCGGCCAGTACTGCGACGCTCACAGAGAGCGGCGTGACCAGCACTGTGACTGTGGCAGAGAGTATCAGTACGCAGCTGCCTGAGACCATCACGGAGACCGGGGCAGGCCATGGCTCGTAAGTCGTGCATCCGTTTGGCTCTCTGCTAGTGCTAATTCGCTGCGCAGGTTGTATTACCAAGATACGTCTTTTGCCTATACGGCTTCTGAGCCATGTTGCTACGATTGCATATTGTATGGCGGACCAGTTGAAGTGTTCTATTGGCCTTCGCAAACCAAGAATGTATCGAACCCCATATCCACACTTGTAAACGAAGTTGGATTTACCTTGTAAGTTCACTTGCTCTGCAGTTGTTAACTTTGACCTAATCATTCGAGCCAGGACTTCACCGTCAGTCTATGTCAACTTCAAGACAGTATACGCCAGCAATTTGTGTGGATATGTTGGTCAGCAGTACACTGACAAGACCGTTGCGTTCGCGCCCGGTGAACTATCAACTTCTGCCGGCCTGACTGTATTTTCGACCCTGACCTATTTTGTTGTCCTCAACTCCGGTATTGACATTTCATGGACAAAAGCAACATGGGTAGACACGTGAGTCTTGCCACACTCATCAAATAACCCGGACTGATTCTGAGCCTCTAGGACTACTGCCTGCACGGCAGACGTCAGCACATTCTGGAATTTCGGAGGAGGGGTATTCACGCAATACGCCGCTGCCAGCTCAGCCGGCTCGTCCATCCTCTCACGCTTCTCGATGTCCGGCGACGTCGATAACCTTCTCGCATCCAACATCTTCACCGTCAATCCCTGCCAGCCCACGCTATCCTTCCCTACCCAAGTGCGCAGCATCGACCCCCTCTGGAGCAGCTGCAATGAACCATCGACTGCATTCTTCGACCCTCCTTATCAATTGACGCTGGGGAATGGATTCTCAGTGCTCAACGGACCAGTCTCGGCTGCGCCAGCGTCGCCACTGACAAGTGTGATTGCCAGCACCACAGCAACGGCTCTTGAAGCTATAGCGACGTCAACTTCCGTCGCGCCACCTTCCTCATCGCCGACTACGGAGATCCAACCTGTTCAGATCATCACTGTAGCCAGTTCCTCAATCTTACCAGCTTCAGATCCCTCTCCAAGTACAGACTCGACCGCAGATGCGGGAGTTCCAGCAAGCGTTCAAGCCGGGTCATCAGTCCTCCCATCATCGAACGGCGCCCAAAACCAAGACTCATCTCCAAGTGCTGGAAACCAAGCAAATACAGCGGTCGACTCCTCTCCCCTACCAGCTTCAAACGGCTCCCCGAAAACAGACTCGACATCAGACGCCGGCTCTTCACCCCTCCCATCAGCAAACGACCCCCAGAACCAAAACCCACCTCAGAGTTCTGTACTTCCAGCAGCAGTCCTCACCTTCGCCTCCACGACCCTCACCGCAAACCCCTCCTCCATCTT